>JAESVK010000669.1:885902-914358 GCA_017140935.1 Hamamelis virginiana | reverse complement strand
GTATGAACACATAGTAGAAATAATTGGTAAAAATGGGGTGTCCACAGGAACATACTCCTAAGAACTCAGTTAAGTAGTCGTATGGATTCTCCCTATCTAACCCATAGAAGTTTGGTAGCATCTGAAGCGTAGCATGCCGAATCTCATACTGGACATTTTCTATATTAGGAATCTGAATACACGAAGGTGGAGTAAAAGCACCAGGCATAAAATGGTCCCTTAAAAGCCTAGGTACTTGCGGAGCTTGCGGTGGAACCACAGCTGCTCTAGCAGGATTATCGATCCTATCGCCCATCCCAGGCACAGACTCTGACTCGATATTGTTACGAAGAGAAACCCGAAAAGTTCTCAGAGTACTTTCTAATTCAAGGTCAAAAGGTCTTAAGTCAAGAGACAAGGAACGCCGACCATGCATATAAAGCACACTCTTCAACTATATGATATGCAATGCAAAACAAAAATAAAAAGAAAAAGAAATGAAAAGAAAAAACTAAGGTAAGAAAATACTCCCCTCGATCCCGATTGCTAGTCTTTTTGCGGTCCTGTCCAAAACTTTGGCACCTGGGCAATTCATTTTTTTTTCTTTTAGCAATTGGCCTTGTGGCTTTAGCGCGCAAAATTTCTGCTAGTGACCTGAAAAACAAAACAACCCGAACAAAGAGAAGTGAAAAATCAAAAGGAAAAAAAAAATCCTAGCAAGATAAAATAAAAGAAAAGAAAATCCTAAAACTATAACTTAAACTAAATTCACAAAAATTCCTATAATCGTGCTAAAGTCCCCGACAACGGCGCCAAAATTTGATCGGTCCAAACAAGGGAGGTTATTTCCTTGTTTGTGATCAAGATTTAAATTTATAAAACTACTCGTGCTTGTAACCTCAATTCGTTGGAAAAGTGATTTATGCACGGGTGTCAATCCACAGGGACTAAAGGCTGAGTTATGAGAAACTAAAGTGAATTCGATTTTAGTTAAGCGAACAATCTTTGATTTGAGAGTGGTTGTTTGTTTAAACAAAAGAATATGAAACAAATAATAGAAAGTAGAAAGTCTTGGGTTGTCGAATCCACTTAACTCACATCAATCACATTCATAAGTTGATTGGGTTTTATGCATATCCATGGTAGTGGTGATTTAGACTACAAGAATAAACCATCCAAAATAACCATGCATATATGAATCAAGCATGGATCATCCCTTTAAGGCATGGATTGTCAAACGAGAATGCACAATCCATCCAAGTAGGGCATGAACCATCTAGCTTCACATATACACATTCAATAAGAACCATTGCAGAACAAATATAATTGAAATCACAGAAAACAACTATATTGATAGATGAAAACATTCAAAACTATATTGTATAAGGGCAATTTCCTTAATGATGTACAATCACCACAAATATACAAAAAACCCAAAACCAAACCTATGAACACGTTAGAATAGAGAGAAGCTTCATCTTTAACCCAAGAAGAGGAGTCTAGCTGCTCATGATCGAGATTGAATCACCGGAGGTCTTCGATCCTTCCATGGCAGCCAATAATCCAAGGTAGGTGATAATGGAGATGATGGAGAACTCAATGGAGGCTATGGGTGCAATCCAGAGATGAGGGAACCCTGATGCAGTCTTCTAAATGTTTTTAAATAGTGCTAGGAAGCCTTTCCAGCCGAGACCCCTCGAACTACCAAATCAGGAGTTACTAAAAGAGAGTTTTAAACAATTTAGGAAACTGCCCGAGCTTAAACCTATCGATAGGCCTAGTGCCCTATCGATAGTCCTATCGATAGGTGATGTGTGCAGCTTCTCAATTCTTGCAGAATTTCCATCCTAAGGAGTACCCTATCGATAGGCATGGTGCATTTTCTCCTTGTTTTGTCTGCTTTTCTTGCTCAGTGATCATCTTGGCATGCTACATTTTCTCCACTTCATTCAGGTGCTCTCTTTAGGTTGCTAAACTCGGTTTTTGGGCGAAAATAACCTACAAGAGACAAAACATACATAAGACTAAAAACTAACCAAATCAAAATACTTACTGTGCAAAAACTCTTGAATTTAGCCTCCGAATACTATAAAACGAAGCTTGATTGCAGAGCAATCAGCGGCTGTGGTGTACCACATTTGGAGGGAGAGGAATTCTAAAATTTATGATAATGTTTTCAAGGACCTGAATTGTATTTTTGATTGTATTGTCAAAGATGTATACTTTAGAGTTGCTTCCCTCAAGGGCATTAAGGATAACCCCAATAATAGATCTTTTGTTTTAAGTGGGGTTTCCTACTGATATCCTTGTCTTGTAATTGTTCTTTTTCTTTTCTTTGGTTATAAATTTTTTCAGCTTATCGAATATATATATATATATATATATATATATCAATTTTTTTTCAAAATCAAAGTCTTTATGGATAAAACCTATTTTGAATATGATTCTTGTAGTAGAGTTATATTTCAAATAGGATTTTCATATAAGAGTTATTTACAAAATCAAATTCTTTTTACACAAGAGTTATTTTACAAAATAAAGTCTCTCAAGGATAGAGTTTTAAATGAGTTTGGATTATCGAAAAATAAGCCTTTGGATAAGGTTTTGCATGAATGTAGTTCCCTATACAATAGGATGAGTCCTATGTTAATTCGAACTACGTGGATTTTGAAGCTTAGTAGGAAACTAGTAAGGTACGTAGACACTAACAGAGCACAAATCCGACCTGGGATACTACGTGTATCCAAAGTTTCCTAGGTTTTTAGAATTTTGTTTGATTTTCTTTTTATTATTCGTTTTAGTTAATTAGGAGTTATGTGCATAAGATTTTAAATAACCCAAGTAAATTAGGAGACCTTTAATTAAGTTGAAGTGGGTGCCTACAAGATTTTTTTTTTTTTTTTTTTAACTTTCCCACGTCATAATCTAGCCCCAAATCTATCTCTGATTCGTTGACTATGCTTTTCCAAAAATATGAAGTTGTTTTGTTTTTAATAAAATAGAACATTTTTATGATTTTCTTATTCCTTAAAAATAAGGTGACAACTCATTTTCTTTTCAAAAATCCAATTTCGATGTAGGCATCAAATCCCGATAGTTTACACTTGCACTTGTATAAGGAGTCTTAACTTTTGTAGTAAAGAAAGGTTTATTTTTTAGTAAGTTGTAGGTAGGGATGGCAATTTTCCTCATCCCCGTGGGGATCCGCCCCGCCCCTATAGGGGCGGGCTTTTTTTGAAGTTTGCGGGGTACGGGGCGGGGATGGGGCAATAAAATTTTACCCCGCCTTGGTACAGGGCGGGGACGGGTTTACCATGCCCCACCCCGTTGCCCCGCCCCGCCTCTCTCATTTTCCCCGCCCCGCGGGGATTCCCCATCCCCGATTCATTTTCATCAAAATAATTAATACAAATATATAGAGAGGTTCGAACCTGCAACCTCATGCTTTTTATTAAAAGGCCTTACCACTAAGATATGTATAACCTTATGATTATAAGTTGTGATATATAATATTTAACCTTATTTCATATATTTTTATAAATCTATATCTATACTACTTATAAAAGACCCAATTTTGAAAAAACTTTTGATCGACTAAAATGCCCTCGCATTAAATATTAATGCCCCATTTACCCTCTTGCAATATTAATTACATGAAGTTTATATTTAATTCCTTTTTTAAGAGTCATATTTTCAATTAATTTCCTAATTCAACAAGGTATCAACAAAGTTTGTTATTTTTTTAGTGTTTTGAATATTAAAAAAAAATAACAAATAAATTTATCAAATAAATAGAGAACTAACAATAATTTTTTTGCCATACTCGCAAAAAATCATAGCAATCCAACCGTCAGTTGACCTTATCCATTATAACAAAAATTACTTATGTTGGTTTCATCTAAGCTGTGTATCATATGGTTCTTATTCATATTGTACAAATGTTAACATAGGAGTGCTATTTTGTAAAACCGACCGTTGGATAAGATGTTCCATATATGCACATTGTGCATAGAAAAAGTCACATAGATCTGACGATTGGTTTTTGAGAAAACATTTAAATTGTTTAAACTTGTGTATCATATGGTTCTTATTCATATTGTACAAATGTTAACATGGGGTTACTATTTTGTGAAACCGACTGTTGGATAAGATGTTCCATATAAACACATTGTGCATGCAAAAAATCACATAGATCTGACGATTGGTTTTTGAGAAAAACATTTAAATTGTTTAAACTATGCAAATTTAATATCATAGTTTTTTCAAGAAATATGGCATTTAGAAAAAAATGACCGTTGGATCAACATGATTTTTTTCATGCATGTCTTACATAAGCGGAACATCTCATCCAACAGTCGTTTTTTAAAATGTCACAGAGAGAAACTGAACAGCTACATATTGTATCATGTAATGCAAGATATTAATGCTTGAATGCATGTAAATTTATATGTACTATGTGTCCGTGTGTATATAGACTTCGTGTGTGCGCGCGCGCGCTTGCTTAGCACCTTGTTGAATTAGGAAATTAATTGAAAATATGACTCTTAAAAAGGGAATTAAAGATAAACTTCATGTAATTTATTGTTAGTTCTCTATTTATTCGATAAAACTTATTGTTATTTTTTTTAATATTCACAACACTTAAAAAAATAACAAACTTTGTTGATACCTTGTTGAATTAGGAAATTAATTGAAAATATGACTCTTAAAAAATGAATTAAAGATAAACTTCATGTAATTAATATTGCAAGAGGGTAAAAGGGTCATTAACATTTAATGCGAGGGCATTTTAGTCGATCAAAAGTTTTTTCAAAATTGGGCTAAGCAGTATAGATTTATAAAAGAATATGAAATAAAGTTAAATATTATATATTATATATCATATAAAAGAATATGAAATAAGGTTAATATGAAATAAGATTAAATATTATATATCACAACTTAGAAAAAAAGGTTATACATAGCTTAGTGGTAAGGCCTTTTCATAAAAGGCATGGGGTTCTGGGTTCGAACCTCACTACACACTTGTATTAATTATTTTGATGAAAACGGGACGGGGATGGGGAATCCCCGCGGGGCGAGGAAAATGAGCGGGGCGGGGATGGGGCTACCATTCTATACCCCGGCGGGGTACGGGGCGGGGATGGGGAGTGTTTTTCTTATCGGGGACGGGGACGGGGACGGGGTAGCAGAAAACCCGCCCCGCCCCATTGCCATTCCTAGTTGTAGGTGGAGTCCATCTTGAATTTCGCCACCTCCATAAGGTGGGATTGTTTGAAAATCGGAAAGTTTTTGTAAGTGTGAGTAATTAAGGTCATGTAAGGGTGTAAACGGCCTGATTTGGCCGATTTAAAAGCATAAAACGAGCTAACCCAAGTCTAACGGCCCACTAAAATTCCAACCAAAACCAAGCCATTATAAAAGACAAACCAAGCCAACCCAAACCACGCGGTTTGAATGGTTTCTTAATCTAAAAGAATAAAAATGGACTAATTTTTCAGGATTTTAACTTGGCAAAAATATCAAATATGTTTCGCTAGGTTTTATTTCCTAACTTGTGCCTACTAAAAGTCATTCATAAGATAAGGAAAACTCTAAAACTATCTAAAGTAATGTGTTTCTCTAGGTTTTATTTCCTAACTTGTGCCTACTAAAAGTCATTCATAAGATAAGGAAAACACTAAAACTATCTAAAGTAATGCAAAATTATTTCTTGTCCAATATTTCTTAATAAAATAAGTAAAACTATATATAACAATAATGCAAAGTCACTCATATACAAGAAATAAATATATACAATACTTTCCTGAACACCCTAAAATGGTAATGAACTATTATAAGACAAATAGACGATGACTTTCATATATTTTTTAGACGTTGTAAAACTATTAATATATGTCATACTATTAATATTTGTAAATTTTAGGTATTTATATTATTTAATAAATAAAACACTACTAATATGAAAAAAAAAATTATAAATCTTTTTAAAATAGTTTGGTCCAGTTTTAACAGTTTGGATTTTTAGTGAAACCAAACCAATCCAAAATTTAAAACGGATTGACTTTCTCAAACCAAACCAACCCATATGGACATTATAAAGCCGAACTAAACTGCTTTTTCAATGCGGTTTGGTCGGTATTTTTTTCACCCCTAAGTGGTCATGTTTAGCTGTGAATGCTGGAAAAAAAAAATTGTTGTTTTTAGAGTTTAAAAGCTATAAAATAGAGATAGAAAATTTTTGTTTCATGTTTTCTGTTTTTTGTTTTTAGTTTTCATATTTTTAGCTCTTATTTTCAAATAATAAATTAGAAAAACATGTTTTTTTTTAAAAGGTGTTCCCTATTATTATTTTTTTTAATTTTTAAAATAGAAAATTATTTATCAAACATATTTTTTATTCTACTTTTATATTTTTCAAATTCTAAAAACAAAAAAAAAAAAAATTAGAGTTTGACGGCCAAATGTCATCTAAATGTTGTAAATAGTATCCTCTACAATATGAATAACAAAATTAGATCGTGGATATTTATGTAATTTTCTTTTGCATCATTGTATCCATTTAGTTGCATGAAATCCATTCTTTATTGATTGATTGATGATACTTGCAAGTGGGCTCACCGTGGGGATCGGACATAGGCATAGCAACATCATTGACAGGCTGTAGACTGTACTGATTCGACCCATCTCTACCATTTTGTCGAATAATTAACGTTGAAAAGCGTGAAAATTAATGTATAATTAAGAAAGTTGGTGGAAACTTAAAGCCACCAAGCTCCCATCCAGATTCCAGGCTGGAAGTCGCTGGACCCTTGTAATTATAAATAATTGTTTTTCTCCCACTGGTCCCCAAGCCCCCACGTTACCATGCAGAAAGAGCCGGGGAAGTCATAAGATTTGTTGTGACCTCACCATCTGCCAGCGACTTGTAATTTATTTTTAAAATAAGGTATTTTTAGTCATGCTATTATAAATTAGTGGAACTTTGGATTGTGTAGATTTTATTGGAGAGCAAAGTTTGAAAAATCCATTAGATTGACTACTTATAAATTTTATATTCGTCAAAAATCACAATGATCCAATATTGGCTTCTGAAAAAATCAACTAGAAAAAATTAATGATATTTTAAAAAATAAAAAAGTTACAATTTTTCACTGTCAGAAACCGAACGTTGGATCACTGTGATTTTTGGCGAACATAAAATTCATAATCAGTTTATCTATTCAAACGGTTAGTTTTTCAAACTTTGCTTGACAATGGACTAAACCAAAGAGTAAAAATGGTTGTGGCAAAACTTGGGGATTTAATTTTAACAAACCATTCCATACTTTTCAATTTGTTTAGAAGTGATTATCACTAATTTCTCTAAGGTTCCGTTTGCATTAGTTATATATATATATATATATATAAAGTCCCGATCTAGTCAGCATATGCTTATATATCTTATGTAATTACGCATGAAGCAAATAGCTAGATAATTGTGGGATCCATATTTTAAAAAACTGAATATTGGATAAGATATTGTACTTATGAATGTCATATGTATACCAAAAATCATGGTGATCCAATGTCAAAATTTCAAATATAGCTATGAAGCCAATAAAAATTGTTATAGTTTTTCTCGGTGGCATTTCCTAAAAATCAACCATTGGATCATTGTGATTTTTGGCAAACATGACATGCAAAAGTATAGTATCTAATCCAACGGTCAGTTTTTCAAGATATGTATCCTACAATTATCTATGAGTTTCATGCTTATATAAATTTATATAAACATATGCTGACTTGATCATTTGTGTGTGTGTGTGTCTATATACATATATATATCAATATTTTCATACTATAAGTGCTTGTGGTTCAATTTTTGTTACAATCACTTCTAGTACGAAAATTTAGGTATCATTTACATTTTTTTTTTTTAAATCAATTTTAGACAATTATCTCTTCACATATCTCCTTAGAGTAATGTTCAAACAATGTCTTCTCACATCAAATTTCCATACTAGGGGCTTGTTTGGGAGTCTGAAGCTTTGGCCTAGAAAGGCCGGTTATGAACCAAATAAGGTATCTAGTTTATATAAAACTGATTTTAAACTAAACTAGTCTAGATTTATAAGTTGTTTGGTTCACATCAAAATTTTAAATTGATTTTCGTATTTCCATTGCTCATCGGTAACCCATGCAAGCATGCAAACTTTTCAATGAAGCACTAAATCCACACATGCAAATTGTGAAAATCCAAGTTTTTATTTTACTATTCTATGTGTTTATAAATGGGTGACTTGGATTATATTTGCTATTTCTATAAATAAATAAAAAACATTTTAAAAATCCCCATTAAGTCCCCAAGACATAAAACACACCCCACGCCCTTCATTTCTTCATTTCCTCATTTCCTTCGTGCAAGAAGAGAGGAAAGTATGAGGGCTGAGAGAGAAAGAGAGAGAAAGAGAGAGAAAGAGAGAAGATTGGGACTACCGGAGCTCATCGCCATCATCATCGGAGGAGGTAAAAATCACCTCCCTTGTTCCTTTTCTTTACTTTTTCTTATTTTTTTACATACCCATTTTATGGGTTTTAAGTCAAATCTTTTGGAAGGTTATGCATGAATGATATTTTAGGGTTATTTTTGTAGTGCTAGGGTGTAGATTTGAAGGGTTAATGGAAGGAGTTGTGGTGGTTTTATGTAGTTTGCGATAAAATGGATTTATGTGGATTTTATGCCAAAAACTTAGTGGATCTTAAGATTAGACCGTTAGATCTATGTTATTTAGCTTGATTTAGTGTTCTTGAACTCTTTTTAGGGTTTATTTAAATTGATATGGTGAGATTTGAGGGTTTGATTAGTAATTTTGGAAGATTAGTACGAGTTTTGGCATGAAAAGCTCAAGATTTCGCGATATGGGTGTTCTCTATCGATAGAAGTGTCTCTTCTATCAATATAGAAGGCCGAGCTTGTGAAATTCCTTTGATCAGAACCATTTTTCTATCGATAGACTTCCTATCAATAGAGGTTGGACAATTCTTCTTTTGCTCCTTTTTAGTTTTTTCTATTCCGGTTTCTTTTCTAAAGCCTATGTAAGGCCTAAAGGGGACCATTCATGAGTCTTCAAGGTCTAGGGAAGTTTGATTGTGTGTATTTAAGCCATGAGATTTTGGGTCTTAAATGTTGGGTATGCGTCGTTGAGAGGGATCGTGTAGTAGTTATTTTAAGGATTCAAGTCCGACGAACTCTTTTTTGATTTCTCTTTTGCATTTTCTATTTCCTCATATGGGAGGGCCGCTTGTATTTGGGATTGCATTAGCATTGCATTAGGAGGCTCGTGGAACCAAATGGGTTGGAACACCATTGCATTGGAGGTAGGAATATGTAACCTTTTATTGTTGATGATGATATATATGTTCATTAAATGTTTTATGAACTATTTGAATTATAAATGTTGTATGAATTTCTTTGCTTGCCAATTGATTGAATAGGTACATGAAATATACCCATTTATGAACTGTTAAACTATGTGGCGTGTTTATGACATGAAAACCAAGGTATAATTATAGAAATGTTTTAAGAACTTGTTTAAATTTCTTGGGAAACTATTTTGATACTAGATATAATGCGTTTAAGAACTGGGGAACAAGCCTTTCATTACTTGTTTTATGGGAACATATAAAGGCATATAAAAACACTATTTTATACAGACCTACTTGAGATATTTGAGTTTATACTTGTTAGTAATATACCCTAAAAGCCAATCATAGTGTTGATTTTTGGACTGTTGACATTCATACTTTTCATTTATTAAATAAATTGATTGGGCAAGTTTATTTATTATTATCTTTATTATTATATGTTTGAATAATAATTATCCATAGATTAAATGTTGAGAAAATAATTACTCAAGAGTTGAGATAAATGAGACTTATATTTCTCATAACATTAATCTTAAAGATTCCTAGTTGTAGGTTTATCAAATGGGTAATGATAAACCAATAAGACTAGCACATGTTATGTTTGCTCAATAAGAGGATACTGAGTCTCAAGTATTTGTGTAGAGACACTAAAGCAAACCTATAGGTGCTTATTAGAAAACATGTACACTAAATGTGATCGACATAAAGTTCACTATATGAAATTTTATTTACCTGTCAAAAATTAACTTACAAGTTACAGTGTCATAAGTAATTCTTAAACCTAAGGCATCATAGTTATCTTGTATTTGGGACATTAGGATTTAATGATACACCTTACATATCCTACCCAAGGTGCATGTAAACATGGATGTATCTATTAGTCCTAATAGCACAAGTATGGAGGTAGGTGAATGCATGACAATGAATTCATCACTCTCAAATAAAGAGAGAGAATGTCCTATGTAATCTTTACCGATATAACTCATAGGAATCTCTGGCTGTAGTGGTGTGACTTTGAAAAGAGTTTTCAAATGGCACTTATGTTAGTTGATATCATAGGATGGTTTACATTTAATTAAGTTGGTAGTTCGACACTCATCCATACTATAATAACTTAATTAGGACATTATGTGTTGGAAGGATCTTATTATGTCTTAACTGATAACTTAAGGGTTCACTTAATTATTTCACAGTATTCAGGGTATGTCATGAAATGTTGATAGGTGTCACTCATGACTAGTAGAAGCCCGAAGAATATATATTGATATTTATTCTTTATAAGGGAATTAGAAAAAGTTTCTAATTGAACCCAAGTAGAAAGAGTTCTACTTAGGGACATTATAATTGTCCAAGCCTACTACTGAATACTTGTGAACCCACAAGGTCACACACCCATAAGCATATGTGTATATTGTGTTGCCCAGAAATTATACTCTAGAGGGGGGTGAATAGAGTATAGCAAACTTTATGAAATAAAAATCAATTCAAAAATTCGGTTCAAATAAATTTGATTGAAGATGAATAGAATATAAAATATGAATCACAACTAACCAATATATAAATCAAGTAAATAAATATAAATGCAAGAGAAGAGTTAGAGGGATTCAAACACAAGATTTTAACGTGGTTCGATCTCCATCTACATCCACGCCTCAAGAGCCCCATCTTGAGAATTTCACAATCCACTATGAATTACTCCTTCAAGGTGGAGAAACCTTTACAAGTTGTCTTCTTTCAAAGGTAGAAGACACTCACCCACAAGAGTTTTCACAAAACCCTTACAATCTCACAAATTTACAAGATGAATAAAAAGTGTACAACGATTTGTTCATTCAAGAGTAGATGATTACAACAATGAGCACTCACTAGTATCTCTCAAGATCAAGATCTAATATTGGCTTAAGAGAAAGAATGATTTTTCAAAAGCTTGAATCACACAAAAATGATGAACAAATATGTATTCGAGTAAGAGTGTGTTTCAATATGTTTAGAGTGAATGACTAACTCATTCAAGACTCATTCAAGTGGTATTTAAATGCTCTCAATCAAATATGGTTGTTGGATATGAAAATATAGCCATTTGGTTTGCAAAAACTAGTCGTTATAAGTTGCAGAGCAAACCTTAGTCGACTAGGACTAATTGATTAGTCGACTAGATCTTTTTAAATACACTCACAAAATAAGTTCGGAGTCGATTAGTCGACTATGTCAAAGTGATTAGTCGACTAGAGAAGTAAAAATACAACATTTGAAATTTGTGCACGATTAGTCGACTAATGACTAAGGGTTAGTCGACTAAGAAACAGTTAGTCGACTAATAACCAAGGTTTAGTCGATTATCTTAGGCTTTCATGAAACATGTTTACTGCCTTGCAGTTGGTCGACTAGTCATGGAGGGGAGGGTTAGTCGACTAAGGCAGGCCATAAAACAATTTTCATGAATATTAAGCTACACTTTGATTTGAAAATAGCCCAAGGTTATTTAGAAAAAGTTTTGACCAATCAAAATTATTTTTCCAAGATAAAACAAGGTCTAGAGGTCATTTTTCACTTAAGCCAATATAGTTCTAATCTTAATATAAGAGATTCACAAATATAAGTCCGCAAATACACAAGATACAAACAAAGTCTTCACACTTGAGATCTTAAAAAGTCTTTATCTTGTGCTAGGCTAGGCTTGATTATTGGCTTGAGCAATGCTCCATCTTGAATAGCTTTGTTTATGAGCTTTAGTGAATATATAACTAAAACATATTCACATAAGTCACATTTAGAATGCAAAGCAATGTTGATTCTTCATAGAATTGCCCAAAACCTGATTCTTACAAGAAAGAATGATATATGCAAGAAATAAGGGATAAACAAATGTTCAACAAGGATTGATTAAAATAAACTTAGCCAAAAAGGTTTGATATAAATCATAATGTTTCATTAAAGTATGAATATGCATAAATATTATACAGTGTTTGTTATCATCAAAATCAATGAACGAATATGGATTAAAGCCATAGGGCTAACATATTGATTAAAAGAAAGAGAAGGAAAAATCAATTTTAAAGTAAATTTGATGCCACATGTATTAAGAGTTAAAACATGGGGCTAATGTGCAAATTGAGATAATTAGCACAATATAATTAAGGTTTCTAATACCCTAGGGTCGGCCCTACATAGCTCTATATATGAGCACTCTTGCTAGCATGCTAGCACAAGCTCTAGTGTGGGAAAACCTAGGGTCGTCTCTCTCTCTCCTTGTTCATCTTCTTCTAGTGTTTTGAAGAAGGGAAAATATCAAGGCCTTTATTCACAAGCTTGGTGTGGATACTTTTGGAGGCCATTCACTTGCGTGGCTCAACTTTCATTGTGACTAAAAGGCTCTCAATGTAAGTTCTTTAACTATCTCCATAGATAGGAATCAAGTAATGTATTAATAGCATGATTATGATCATGGTTTGTTGGAAATCATTCAACCAAAATTTTTTAATTTCTGTTGCATTCTTGGTTGATTTCCTTTCAATACTCATATGCCTATTTTTTTGAACTAAGAATATGCTTTGGTATAAATGGTTTTGGAAATGATATAAAGGCATATCAAGGTTTCTATTATGAAATTACGATAAAAGATGCTATTTTTATTTATGCCTTGACATTTGAACAGTTTTTGTGAATTTTGAGAAAGGGATTGATAAATGATTTGTGACTCAAAAACGTTTTGGTTTTGGAAATATGTATATCTTGCGAATAGTTTTGAAATGGTAATTTGGATATGGTTTTGGGCTTGGCTTGTATCACAGGGAGATTTATAAGGGCCCATAGTCTTAGGTGGAGCCTTAGTGCGAACTTGAAGTTTATAGCACGTTTGGCTTGATAGTTGACCGCGTAAGGTGACTGGCCTATAACCCACAAAAGAAATAACCTCGTAGTGGTTAATATTTGGTTTCTTGTGCCGGTGGCTTGTTAGCCAGGAACTAGCAACTTGTAATACGCTTGCAAGTCTGGTTTCGAAAGACATGCGATGGACATGTGAGATATGTGAAGCATATGCTATTGGTATGATTATTATGATAAGATATTGGAAATGGTTATGGACATGAGGAAACACTTGAATATTGTTTTCACTAAAAGACCACACAAGTTTATAACTATTTTATATACTCTTTTATAATTGCTATGGGAAATTTGGAAATTCCGTTTATTTAAAGTGTTCAATGTGTCACTGTATTTGTTATTGATAGAGGTTATATTATTCATACCGAACAATTCGAGGCTCACCCCTAATTTTTACACAGCAGATTGCAGGTTGAATTGGGTTTGCATGCATGGCTTGGCATGATCCTCAGCTTGAGGATTATCGGATAACATTGTGATCGTTTCTGCATTAGCATCTGCATATTTATGAAATACGTATCATAATTATTTGAATCCTTCATTGTTGTTTACCCAGTCTACTTGCCAAGAATGTTGGCATTATTATAATTATTATTTATTATTTATGTATAAGACGGTTTTGGGACATAATGCATGTACATATATGACACTTCATATTGTTATATGTATTCCTTATATTTTGTGTGAAAATATGAATGAGCATTACAGATTGTATCTCTATCTTGACATGTGTCGACTTATCTGGAAGGATCAGTACAACTGTTAGATTGGGGCGTTACAAAAGCCTTCTATCAAAATGCTGATTTCTTTCATCCTTTGCTAATGCCATGGATAGAAGAGAAACAAATAACCTTGGGAGAGAGAAAAAAAATGGACAAAAAAAAAAAAAAAAAACTCACAAAGCACTAACTCAAAACCTTAACCTCCAAATCATTATCAACTCAAAATTTCCCATCATTATGCACTCAAAATTTTCCATTAAAATTATCTAAATGAAAATCATAATCTTGCAAATCTCTAACTCTAACCAAAAGACAATGATGGATGATGGAGATGGAGGAACACTCTCTACCTAACACTAGAAGAGAACAAGAGGGAGAGAGACAGTGAAGAAGGTGATGGTGGCATGAATCTTGCCGTGGCTGGTGGTCTAATGGTGCCGCCGCTGCTGTTGCTTCTTCTTTCTTCTTTCTTTTTTCTTCTTCTCCTCCTCTTCCTCCTTCTCTTTCCCTCCCTCTCTTTCTCTCTCTGCTAACGCCTTTTTTTATTATTTGGTTTTTGTGAAATTAAGGGGGCAGTAGAAACAATTTTGACCAACTTTTGGCCCATTATTGGAATAATAAAAAACTATTTATGTGACTTGAATGTACTTACCAAATAAATATTTAAATTATTGGACTGTTGTTATATCAGTAAAATTGGTTAGTACTTTCCCAAACACCCCCAAAAAATGATTACGTTAAAAGTTGGGATCCGTGACTTTTGCCACAATAACTTATAGTACAGAAATTTCACCAGCTATATTATTACCTATTTTGTAGGTCAAATAAAATTTTAAATTTTAAAAAAGTTTTTTTTTCTTTTTTGTTTTTTTTGTTTTTTGTTTTTTGTTTTTAAAAAAAGGGTAATGAAGACGGACGTGGTCTTTGTCCGGTTAACCTACGCTGGCGTGATCCTACAAATCGTACTTCATCATCAAAGAAGATTCTCACGATATACTCTAAAGTCTGCCACGCTTCAAGCATTTCTCTCTCTATATAACCACCATACACGCGCGCACACACACACGGCACTCCCCACTACTGCATGCGTTTTCTACACCAGGGTGAAGCTTGAAAGAGCAAAAGCAGATCAATAGATCGGAGATAAAACAAATGGGTTTGAAGGTCTGTGTACTGCTACTCACATCAATGCTTCCTGTATCACAATTTCATCATTTTTTCTATCACTTCCAGTTCTATTTATCTCTCTTTCTTTATAGTTTACATTTTATGTTCTTCTCTGTGATTTATGCATGGTTTTATTATTTCTTATGGTCTAAAATTGAAATCAAATACGATACTTAAAAAAAAAAATATTTGGTATGTAATTGATGGAAAGTAGTTTGATTGGTTTGCAAATTTCTTCAGATCTGAATGGTATCATTAACATGCAAGTCCTAGAAAAGGGTCTTTTGCTTTTGATCTGTTACAGTCTGTTTGGTATCAGACGAAACGAAGGCAATTCCAAGAATCAAACGCAGTTTTAGGATTTGTATTGTTCTTATGTTCTCAGATTTGTTCTTCTTTTGATCAATTTTCTTCTGTGTAAGTGCTGATTGTTTTGATAGAAATAAGTTGCTGAAAATACCCAGAAATTTTGAATTTTTCATTTCGCTCAAAGAAAAAAAAAAATATATTTTCTCCATTATTATTATTATTTTTAAGTATTTGCTTATGTTGCTCAATTAGCTTTGCCTAGTCAACCTTCTTTTTTTTTTTTTTTTTTTTTTTTATAACTCAGTTTATTTTTAATTAATTTGATTGCTTAGATCTTTGGAAGTGATCAAACCATAAGATGGTGTTTCTAACTCTTAAATAGGGCAAAGCAATAGTATTGGTTATTAAGTATTACTCTTATTATTATTCTTTTAATTTTCCAATGATTAATCGAGTTGTATGTTGGTTGAGATTTTGGGGGTTTATGTGATCATTAGTTGTGCTGTTTCTTTCAAGTGCATGCACACACGCAACTATGGCTTCCAGTTATTATATAACCCGATGCCTTAGCTGCAGGCTTTCTTATATATAAATAACAAATTATTACTAGTGTATGTTAGATTTTGTTGATCTGTCAATTTCTGGGTCAACGATTTTTTGAGTCTCAACGTGGGGTTTTAACACACAGTGGAATATGCTCGTTCATATCAACTACCTCAATGCTTCTCATTCATGTTTTCATAATTTCTTGGTCAATTAGGTTCAGACTTGTGTACAGAGTACCTAGTAATCTGTTGTTTTTCCTATTTTTAGACTGCTTATCGAATATGGTTGGACGGCTTAGGTCATAATATTATTTGTTATTCAATTAGGTTCGGACTTGCGTCTATACTTGTCATTATAGTTGCATTCGGTTGTTTGTTTTCCTCTTCTGTTTCTTTTCGTTAAATGCATCATTTGCAAGATTTGTGTATAGGCCTGCTCTGGGTTTACCTTAGACCATGGGCCACAGCTTTGTAGTTCATAACTTTTGTCATCTGGTCTTTGTCAAATGGCTTCCTTTTCAAAATTTACTCACTGACATGTCTATTTTTAACTCTCCGGTGATATATATTTAAATCGACTGTAAATTTGATCATTGGGCGAGAAACCCCAATTTATAGGACTTCACTAAATGCTTTTCCATTCCAAAACTAAAGATATTTCCTCCCATCTAAAACCCCATTCTCATAAATCCAAAGTTTTTGGCATATGTTCCTTTAAAAGCTTTATCCCATTTCAATTTTTATAAACTATAATAATTTCAGCAGATAGATTTGGAGCCAAAAGGTTAGAAAATGTGAATACAGTCTCCAATGACACTGTTTAGGCCCTACACTTTGACAATTTGCAAAATCAATAAATCAGTATTGCTTCACTTAAAAAATCCTTTATCCAGTTAACTTGTATTGCTTCAGTTAAATCATCTTTTAGTCAGTTAACTTGCCTTGTCAAGATTTATTGATTTTGTTAATTGTCAAATTAGCGATTTTAGCTTTAATAGTGGTTACCCTTGACTCAATTTGAGCTAATTTCTTTCTAGA
The DNA here is from genome assembly GCA_017140935.1 of Hamamelis virginiana. Lineage (NCBI taxonomy): Eukaryota > Viridiplantae > Streptophyta > Magnoliopsida > Saxifragales > Hamamelidaceae > Hamamelis > Hamamelis virginiana. Next base: position 897,305 of record JAESVK010000669.1, on the reverse strand, counting down.
TTTGTTCTTATTTAACTGATTCTGTAGCCTTTTTTCTTTTTCGATTTTTTTTCCTCTTGTTCTTTGTGTGTGACTGTGTGTGTGTGTGTGTATTTTGGGGATTGGGGATCCTTATTATCGGCTGACTTTTTTCTTGAGTTAGAGTTGTTTAAGGTGGAACCTTGTGGTGATTTAGCTTAGTCAAGTGCATTTTTATGCTTCAAGTTTTGCCCACCTCGTGTTCAGGCTCTGCTCTGAAGTTTCGTCTGAAACTTCGTTTTTCATGACATTGAACTACAAGCTTTGTTCAATCTTTAAATTGGATTGGTTGAGCTATGATTTTAATTTATTTTCACTTCTATATTGAGGCTTATATATTTCTCAACTAGAGTTTCAGCATGTGTGATACCTTGCCACTCAAAAGTTACCATTAGCTGCAGATTTTGAATTTGAAAATTATTGATGCTAGGAATAATTTTGAATTTGGGAAGCAATTGTAGAAGTTTAATTGAGTTGAAAATATAGTGGATATGACATGAGTAGTTAGAAAATTCTGGATTAGATGAATTTGAGCAGGGAAAAGAATTTAATGCATATACTTCTAGCAGGCGAAGCTGAGTTGTGGACCGATGCTTCAAGGGGAAAAAATATTGTCATCTATCATGTACTTTGCTCATGTCCTTTTTCCAACCATGCTTTGCAAGGATTTAAATGTCTATATTGATGGATATATCGAGGGTTGAAAAAAGAAAACTTTGATATTGATTTAGAGAACTGGTGGATTTTAGTAGTAAAACACGAAAATTTTTAATGAAACTTTTGAAAATAATGAAACTGACTTTAATAAACAATTAAGAATCAAAATATTATAAATAGAATATGTCAAGATAATTGTAAACCCTAAATCAAAATATTATAAATAAAATATGTTTATATAAGTATGGGGTGTGTAGGGTGCAAGAGTACGTGTGTATACAAATAAAGAATACAAATTTATAAGAATTTAATGTTTTATTTCATAAAGCAATGTACATATTATTTACACAACAAGAAATGTCATACACTCACACAAATGCATAATCAACCTAGTAGCTACTAGCCCACTACCCACTCACTAGTACCACATGGAGTTCCTAAATTAAACTATCATCCTTATCCCTATCCCTATCACCCCTTTGAAGTCAGAGTGAGAAGCTGAAAACAATACTCAACTCATGACATAAAACTCTTATGAGTTGTGAAAATAATTATGTATGAGCAGATCACTTTTCAATGCTTTTCACTTTTTTATTGTGTTTTTTTTTTTAATCTTTAATTTTTGTTTTTTATGTTTCTTTTTCACATTTACTCTGTAAGTTACAGAAAATACTCCACCTCGCTTGTATTATTGATTTATTGGTATATTCATGGAATAAAATATCTCTAATATGCTCGATATATCCTTATATCTGTAGGTATCGGTACGATTTTAGACTCGCATATTTTTATCGTTATTTACCGATATTTCAGTGAATATCGGTCTAAGGTGGAGATTCTTTTGTATACAAGATTATTGATTTATTTATTTATTATTTTGCAAATGGTATATATTTTAAATTTTTAATGTTATGTAACATTTTAGTGTAAAATTTGTAGAAATTTATGATTTATTTTGCCAAGCACGACAAACTTTATTATACCAAATACAACATAAACTTGTCTTATGTATATTTAATTTGCAATATTTTGATTTTAAATTGTGTATTATAGTTTAATTCATTATTTTGCAGAGTTACGCTGAAAATTTCCATGTTTAACTAATAATATCCTTTATATCTTTAAATCGATATTGATATTTTCGATACAATCGATATATCTGTGTTTTGGGACCATCAATATATCTCTCAATACTGAAATTTAATTCCTTGGATATATATCATCGATATTTCACACAACATTGCAGGAAACACACACACACACACACACACAGATTCTCTTGTGAAAAAGGAGATATATCCCTATCCAGCAATATATTGTGTGTTGTTTTGTGATATTTGTAATATATTCCTGATAAAATACAAACTTCAATTTTGGTAGGATATTATATCAGAACATTGCAATATGCGAAAGATAGTGCTATATGTTGCAAATATCGCCGATGTTTTAGACTATGATGCTTTGTATAGTGCTCAAGCACTCATCGCTTAGCCTAGATGTAGGCAAAGGGTTCAAATTGATCAAAAGTGAAAAGTTGGACATAAAATAGCCTTTTTAGATTATATGAAATGTAATAATGTAATTAGTGTTAATACGGTCAGGGATTGACCTAGATTTTGGCAACCAATCTTTGATATTTGAAGTTTTGGAAGTAAAATGTAAATAGTTTGTATCAGGTCATAAAAAATATGAATCTGTCATGTTCTCCTGTGGATTTTATATAAAAAGTGCTGTGTTGACAGGTGATTTTATTTTGCCATTGTACTCAGCTACAACATATATCTTTTCTCCAATTCCTTCCTGTCCAAATTATGTCATCTGATCTTTTCAGCTTGAAAATAATGTTTGTTAGGCACATTGATGGTTCTATCCAATTATTTTGCGGAATTAAACTTAAGGTTTTACATTGAAGTATTGAACCAAGCCACCCTCTACCATCATGATGTATTTAAAGAGGAATTCCCCATCTCAGGCCCATAAGTTTGACATTGAAAGGAAATTGTTTCTTTCCAAGAATAGTGGAAGATGAAAAGTTTTTCCAAAAGTCTGGGAAAACTTCTCTCTTTATGCAGTCTGGGAAGTGGGAACTTTGCAAGTGGAAAAAATATGTCTTCACGTGACAGAAAATAGTCAAATACTGATGATTGGGTGGATATGTAGCCCAGTCTTTTTCATGCAAATTCATGTTGACTTGATCAATTGAAAGTAGATGACATTTTCATTCCCAAGACAAAAGAAATTATGTGCCCGCTCTCGTGCGTGTAGATGTGTATATTCATGACAGTAAAATTAGTTAGAAATTCATTTCTAGCCTAGAACATCCATAATCTACATACAAGTGAAGCAATCATTCTAGTTCCTCAAATTTCAGACATGCAACTCATACTGATAATACTTGAATGGGATTGGGGGTTCTGCAGGAGGAATTTGAGGAGCACGCTGAGAAAGCTAAGACCTTGCCTGAGAATACATCAAATGAAAACAAGCTCATTTTGTACGGGCTGTACAAGCAAGCTACCGTTGGACCAGTGAACACAAGTTAGTATTTTTGCTCTCACTAAATATGCATATTAACATTATCATTTTCTGCAGTTGCCTATATTATGTTTGATGAAACGCAGGCCGCCCTGGCATGTTTAATATGAGGGACAGAGCAAAGTGGGATGCTTGGAAGGCTGTTGAAGGTAATGGTTGGGGATATTTAATGCTGAAAAAAATTTATTTGTTTTTGTAAATGTTGAGAAGAGATAATGTTGGTATTTCATTTACTCTGGCTTCACAAAAAATGAATTGGCTATTGGCAGGGAAATCTAAGGAGGAAGCAATGAGTGATTATATCACCAAGGTAAAACAGTTGCAGGAAGAAGCTGCGGCTTCTGCTTGATGCTTTGGCAGTGTGCCTTTTTCCTTGTTCCTTGTGTTTGAAAAGACAAATAAACATTTGTAGCTTTTCCTACTGGTACTGTGTCCTTCTTTGAATACTGTAATCTTTTTGATCAGGTTAATCTGCTACTTTTATTGCAAGTAATTTTCGTCTCGTCTTATTTGGATTAGTTTATGAAAAAAGATTGCAATAAACGGAATGGATTCAATATCCACATGTTAGGGTTAGTTGGCTTGAGAACTAGACCTTGTGAAACGGAAGCTTTAATTTCGATATCTCCTTCCTCTTGGTGTCAGTGTCTTGGTGACACTGAACAGGACTAATCTAGCTAAAAGTTGGGATAACCTCTACCGGATGAGGAAGGAAAAAAGAAAAAAAAAAGAAAAAGAATGAATTGAATATTATTGGTATAGTCACTTGTGCGTAGAGAACCTAAAAACTCTAATCCACTGTTGATGACTAAAATTGCCCAAAACCCATGTAACGGGCTAACGCCTGCAAGAATGGCCTAGAAAGGAAGGACCACCGTAAGCCAACCGGTCAAAAGTCCTGTTGTAGTAGTCAAATTAGAAATGCAGAAGTGTAGTGCTCCTGAAATATAATTGTGGTGTTGGCCAAAAACTATCAGTCGGTCTTACCATTATGGAAACCAACCATTGGTTTATAGTTTTTGCATGGTTTCTTCTTGTTTTCGAAAATTTGTAAGGTCCCAATCTAGTCAGCACATATAATTGTAGGATGCATATTTTAAAAAACTGACCATAAAAATTAAGGTGATCCAATATCAGAATTTTGAAAAATAGTTATAAAAAACTATGAGACTGAAAACTTTCACAATAACCGTCAGTTCTTTTAGTGACATTTTCGAGAAACCGATCGTTGGATCACTGTGATTTTTGACAAACATAACATGCATAAGTATAATATCTAATCTAATGGTTGCTTTTGCATGGTTTCTTCTTGTTTTCAAACTTCCAAATTTATAGGGAAATGTTATTTTTGCTCCAACATTCCCCACTTGCGCTCCTTTAAGTGTGGTGATTATAGGGAAATGCCCTTATTATAAAAACTTTCTATTTATATTATTCATAATACCAAAAAATCACAATGATTCATAGAGCCAGTTACATCAGAAATTTTGAATAACTGATTGTTGGATTAGATACTCTATTTATGTATATTAGGCCTGCTAAAAATTACAACAATCTAACGGTTGATTTTTGAAAAATGTCACTGTAAAAACTGAATCACTATTAACATCTGTTTTTTCAAAACCGACCATTGGATCACTGTGATTTTTTACAGGCCCAACATACATAGGAATAGTATCTAATCTAATAGTTAGTTATTAAAAATTTCTTATGTAACTCTATGGATAGGGACAAAGTCAGGAACTCGGGCGAGGGGGGCCAAACTTTAATTGATTATTAATAGTTTATGCCAATTCAAAAAATCGAGAATGTTTTTCGTTTTTTTATTTTTTATTATTTTTTTTATCATGTTAGCTTGATGTAGAAAAAATTGCAAAAAATTATAATTCAATGATATTTGATTAATCATATTCCAATTCAATATATTTACAATTGTCCTCGATGGGGCTCTTATTTTTTGAAAACTTTGTACTATGGTTTCATCATCAACACTATCAAATACCCTTCTCTCAATAACCACAACCAAGCTATCATTTAGGAAGTTATTAAAGATTTGTCTAATTTTTATAATGGCAAATCAAACCTAACCCTATTTAGCAAGCACATAAGAACAAAAAAAATATTCATTTGGTATTGAGGGTTCCAATTTGAGTTTAAAACTCTGTTTCAATTGATTTTGAAGTTCTTTATTCTCTCCCAAAGCCCAAAGGTTCCAACTTTGAAGGTTACAAACCTAAAGCTTATCTTTTTCAGTTTTGAAAACATATTGTCTTGTTAATCTTTACCAAAAAATTAAAAATTAAAAATTAAAAAGAGCAATGCTATATATTCCAAATTTTTTTTCCAAAAAAGTGTCCATAATGAATCCAAGCCCTTCATTTATTATTAATGAGAGATTGCTAAAAAAAAGAAAGTTGAATCATTGGCCACATCATTTATGATACACTTTCGGGATAATGTGGGGAAATGTTGGAGCGAGAATAACATTTTTCAATTTATATCCTATTTGCACAGCATCGGAAGTTGTAGGAAATTAATGGACTGCTAGCCACTTTCACTTGTTAAAGGTCACAACACTTTCTCATCGATTAGGAATGGCAATGGGGCGGGTTTTCTGCTACCCCGTCCTCGTCCCCGATAAGAAAAACACTTCCCATCCCCACCCCGTACCCCGCCGGGTATAGAATGATAGCCCCATCCCTGCCCCGCTCATTTTCCCCGCCCCGCGGGGATTCCCCATCCCTGCTCCGTTTTCATCAAAATAATTAATACAAGTGTGTTGTGAGGTTCGAACCCAGAACTTCATGCCTTTTATGAAAAGGCCTTACCACTAAGCTATGTATAATCTTATGTTTCTAAGCTGTGATATATAATATTTAACCTTATTTCATATTAACCTTATTTCATATTCTTTTATATGATATATAATATATAATATTTAACTTTATTTCATATTCTTTTATAAATCTATACTGCTTAGCCCAATTTTGAAAAAACTTTTGATCGATTAAAATGCTCTCACATTAAATGTTAATGACCATTTTACTCTATTGCAATATTAATTACATGAAGTTTATCTTTAATTCATTTTTTAAGAGTCATATTTTTAATTAATTTCATAATTCAACAAGGTATCAACAAAGTTTGTTATTTTTTTAGTGTTTTGAATATTAAAAAAAAATAACAATAAGTTTTATCGAATGAAGAGAGAACTAACAATAAATCACATGAAGTTTATCTTTAATTCCCTTTTTAAGAGTCATATTTTCAATTAATTTCCTAATTCAACAAAGTGCTAAGCGTGCGTCCGCGCATGCGCGCACACACACACAAAGTCTATATACACACGGACACATAGTACATATAAATTTACATGCATTCAAGCATTAATATCTTGCATTACATGATACAATATGTAGTTGTTCAGTTTTGCCCCGTGACATTTTAAAAAACGACCGTTGGATGAGATGTTCCGCTCATGTAAGACATGCATGAAAAAAATCATGTTGATCCAATGGTCATTTTTTTCTAAATGCCATATTTCTTGAAAAAACTATGATATTAAATTTGCATAGTTTAAACAATTTAAATGTTTTTCTGAAAAACCAACCGTTAAATCTATGTGATTTTTTGCATGCACAATTTGTTTATATGGAACATCTTATCCAACGGTCCGTTTCACAAAATAGTAACCCCATGTTAACATTTGTACAATATGAATAAAAATCATATAATACACAAGTTTAAACAATTTAAATGTTTTCTCAAAAACCAATCGTTGGATCTATGTGATTTTTTCTATGCACAATGTGCATATATGAAACATCTTATCTAATGGTCGGTTTTACAAAATAGCATTCATATGTTAACATTTGTACAGTATGAATAAGAACCATATGATACATAGCTTAGATGACCAACATAAGTAATTTTTGTTATAATGGATAAGGTCAACTGACCGTTGGATCGTTATGATTTTTTGCGAGTATGGCAAAAAATTTATTGTCAGTTCTCTCTTTATTCGATAAATTTTTTTGTTATTTTTTTTTAATATTCAAAATACTAAAAAAATAACAAACTTTGTTGATACCTTGTTGAATTAGGATATTAATTGGAAATATGACTCTTAAAAAATGAATTAAATATAAACTTCATGTAATTAATATTGCAAGAGGGTAAAGGAGTCATTAACATTTAGTGGGAGGACATTTTAGTCGATCAAAAGTTTTTTCAAAATTGGGTCTTTTATAAGTAGTATAGATATAGATTTATAAAAATATATGAAATAAAGTTAAATATTATATATCTTAACTTAGAATCATAAGGTTCTACATAGCTTAGTGGTAAGGCGTTTTAATAAAAAACATGAGGTTGTAGGTTCGAACTTCTCTACATATTTGTATTAATTATTTTGATGAAAATGAATCGGGGATGGGGACTCCCCATGGGGCGGGGAAAATGAGCTGGGCGGGGCGGGGCGGGGCAACGGGGTGGGGCATGGTAAACCCGTCCTCGCCCCGTACCCCGGCGGGGCAAAATTTTATTGCCTCATCCCCACCCCGTACCCCGCAAACTTAAAAAAAAAAAAAACCGCCCCTATAGGGGCGGGGCGGGGCGGGGCGGGTCCCTGCGGGGATGGGAAAAATTGCCATCCCTATCATCGATTATCTCTCAGTTTACGCAAAAGGAAAGAGTAGATATGGTTTGGCCGAATGTGGGCCGTCCGATTGTAAAAAAAGTATGGTTGATTGCATCTTATTGTATATTCATATAAAATTTCATACTGTTTATAGATAATATCAATGGATGTCTTGTTAGTGTCAACTACAACTTTATGGTTCTTTTTCTATTTTTTTGTGTATTTGTAGCCAAATTGATCGTATCAGTAAACTAATATATATATATATATATATATATATATAAGTGATCTAGTCAGCATATGCTTACTTTAGTTAAAATCAGTGAATAACACAAGCTCTTGGATTCTCATTCACTTAAAGTAAGTAAAAAACACAAACCCTTGGATTGGAATCTTGAGATGAATCTTCTATTAAGTGAATGAGAATCCAAAGGCTTGTGTTATTCACTGATTTTAACTAAAGTAAGCATATGCTGACTAGATCACTTATATATATATATATATATATATATATATATATATATATATATATATATATATATTATGTTGATGATTTTGAAGAGTTAAAAAATTGCATAGCTTTTTTCACGGGAACTTGTTTTTGGTGTTTATGAACTCAAAGTCCGTTAACCATTTGAAACTGATGGATTTTAAAATTTCGGGGATCCATAGTAGAAGCTTATAAGTATATATCTTTATATTACAGAGTGCACTGACTTATATTATGTTTAGATATTTAAGAAACTAATGATATCATCAGTTTATCATTAGTTTAAAAACTATAATAAGAAATTGATGATATTATAGTTCATCATAAGTTTTTAATGTTATTCCTATTTTACAACCCATCATTTTTTTTTTTTATTTGGGTTATGAATAGTGGGAAAAAATTGATGAGGTTATAATTTTGAATTGAGTGCATTTTTTTTTCTCATTTAGATTGTGGAATAAAAGCTGATAAGATTATTATTTTGATCCGTTATCCATTTTTTTTTTTTTTTAAATTTTGATTTTGTATTTAAGTGACAATAAGCTTTCTTTATTTATTTATTTTTTAAATTCGAATTTTGTATTTAAAATTTTTTTCTTAATTTTAGCCAAAAATAAAGAAAAATATTATTTGCCTAAAGTCAATAACTTTTGGTTAAAAGTTGGCTTTTCTATTTGTTATTAAGGGCAATTTTGTCCTTTTATATTTTTAAGGACTTTTTGATATGAATTTTTTTTTGCTGGACTTTTCAGTCTTAATCTTTTAAGAAATATTTGGCCAAAAGTCTCAATATTTGGCCATGCCTCGCCCCATTTCCTTGCCCAGCGGCGATTCCCCATCCCTGCCCCATTTTTCACCCCGCGGGGATTCCCCATCCTCGATTCATTTTCATAAAATTAATTAATACATAGTGTGTAGAGAAATTCGAACATAGAACCTCATGCCTTATATGAAAAGGCTTTACCACTAAGCTATTTATAACCTTATTTTTTAAAATTGTGATACATAATATTTAACTTTATTTCATATTCTTTTATAAATCTATACTACTTATAAAAGGCCCAATGTTGAAAAAACTTTTGATCGACTAAAATGCCCTTGCATTAAATGTTAATAACCCTTTTATCCTCTTGCAATATTAATTACATGAAGTTTATCTTTAATTCCTTTTTTAAGAGTCATATTTTCAATTAATTTCCTAATTCAACAAGGTATCAACAAAGTTTGTTATTTTTTTAGTGTTTTGAATATTAAAAAAAAAAAAAACAATAAATTTTATCGAATAAAATGAGAAACAAACAGTAAGATTTGTCTTTTATCAGTTACAATACCAATAAAGGTACTCTAAAAGAAAATTTTGTTAATATGAAATTCAACTAAATAAAGTGAAAAAAATTATTAATTAAATTAAATTTCTTTCAAATTCTAATTCAAATTATAGATAAAATATGATTTTTCAAATAATCAATTACTATAGAATTCGAAATAAATTACTTTATATTTCTTATTTCCAAATTCCAATGCAAAAATAAATCAGAGTGATCCAAAAAAAGTTTGAATGTATTCCTGTCCGTAAACATTGTTCACATTAACTAACTTCTTATGAATGCCATACTAACAAAAAATCATAGTGATCCAACGATCAATTGACCTTATCCATTATAACAAAAACTGTTTATGTTTGTTTCATCTAAGCTGTGTATCATATGGTATTTATTCATATTTTACAAACGTTAACATAGGGGTGCTATTTGTAAAACCGACCGTTGGATAAGATGTTCCATATATACAAATTGTGCATAGAAAAAATTACATAGATTTAACGGTTGGTTTTTGAGAAAATAGTTAAATTGTTTAAACTTGTGTATCATATGGTTCTTATTCATGTTGTACAAATGTTAACATGGGGGTATTATTTTGTGAAACTGACCGTTGGATAAGATGTTCTATATAAACACATTGTGCATGCAAAAAATCACATAGATTCGACAGTTAGTTTTTGAGAAAAACATTTAAATTGTTTAAAATATGCAAATTTAATACCATAGTTTTTTCGAGAATGTGGCATTTAGAAAAAAATGACCGTTGAATCAACATGATTTTTTTCATGCATGTCTTACATAAGCGGAACATATCATCCAACGGTCGTTTTTTAAAATGTCACTGTCAAAATTATTATTCTTAGATATTAAGAATAAGAAATAAAAGAATATACTTAGCACCTTGTTGAATTAGGAAATTAATTGAAAAATATGACTCTTAAAATAGGAATTAAAGATAAACTTCATGTAATTAATATTGCAAGAGGGTAAAAGGATCATTAACATTTAATGCGAGGGCATTTTTGTCGATCAAAAGTTTTTTCAACATTAGGCCTTTTATAAGTAGTATAGATTTATATATCACAACTTAGAATCATAAGGTTATACATAGCTTAGTAGTAAGGCCTTTGTCATATAAGGCATGGGGTTTGAACCTCTCTACACACTATGTATTAATTAATTTTATGAAAATGAATCGGGGATGGGAATCCCTACGGGGCGGGGATGGGGAGGGTTTTTCTTATCGGAGACGGGGACGGGGTAGCAGTAAACCCGCCCCGCCCCGCCCCATTGCAATTCCTAGTAATGGGTATGGGTTGGTACATTTTAATAAATGGGTCACCCAATTAAATCCATTTATAATTGGGTTGGATATGGGTAACCCATGGGTACCCAACTAATTAAACCCATTTATATGATGTTTGTTCTTAGGTTTGAAACATATACCCATTTAACTAGTACCATGTCTTGACTCATTTAGACCCATGCCCATATATCATTGGTCGACCTGACCCACCAACCCATCTAATCATGCGTCAACCTGTTTTTTTTTTTTTAAACACATATACACACCAACAAAAAAACTTAAAATAAAATAAAATTGCCGCATTTAACAACAAAATTTAACATGTCATATTTATCTTCTATATACAAATCTCGTTCGAGATCTCTCTTCATGTGTCGACCCGACCCACTAACCCATATATAATGGGTCGACTTTTTTTTTTTTTTTTTTTTTTTTT
>JAESVK010000669.1:872691-885802 GCA_017140935.1 Hamamelis virginiana | reverse complement strand
TTTTTTTTTTTTTTTTTTTTTTTAACACATATACACGCCAACAAAATAAAATAAAATTTCCGCATTTAACAACATAATTTAACATGTCATATATTTAAATTTTCAACTAAAACTGCATTATTATAGTTATTCAAAATGTTACAATTTTGCAGTCAGTTTTTTCAAAAACCAACCGTTGGATCATCCTGATTTTTGGTAGGCATGACATTCATAAGATGAGTATTTTATCTAACGGTCGATTTTTAAAAATAAATTCTGTAATTGACCCTATTGAAGCACATAATGCCAAAATATATAAAACTGAAGATTTTTTGACATAAAGGCACATGATTCTCTTTTTGGCCAAATGTTACGTATTTTCACAATTACATTTTTCAAAAACCAACCGTCAGATCACTGTGATTTTTTGCAGGCATGACATATGGAAGAGGGACATCTAATCCAACGGTCAGTTTTACGAACTGTCATGCCTGCAAAAATTCATAGTAATGCCCCTCTTTTGTATGTCATGCCTGCAAAAACTCACAATGATCTGACGGTTGGTTTTTAAAAAAACTGATTGCAAAATTGTGACATTTTGAATAATTGTAAGAATGCAGTTTTTGTTGAGAATTTAAATATGAAATGTTAAATTTTGTTGCTAAATGAGGCAAGTTTATTTTATTTTGTTGGCGTGTATGTGCGTTTAATTTTTTTTTTTGGTTGACCCATTATATATGGGTTGGTGGGTCGGCTCGACACATGAAGAGAGATCTCGAACGAGATTTGTACATATATGACATATTAAATTTTGTTGTTAAATGTGGCAATTTTATTTTAAGTTTTTTTGTTGGCATGTATATGCATTTAAAAAAAAGGGTCGACCCATGATATATGAGTATGGGTTTAAATGGGTCAAGACATGGTACTAGTTAAATGAGTCATGTACATTTTGTGGCCCAACCCATTTAGACCCAATCCAAACCCACCCATTTGCCACACCTACATTTCACCAACCTTGAGATCTTCGGCCAAGGCAGCATCTATATCTCTCTCTCATCAATTAATTGATCTAGATCAATTGATTCATATATAAATGCGTTTGTAGACATTCATTTTTGACCATGGGAAGGGTCATTAATGGTTGCCTATGATTTGAGGTGAAATAGGGTATTAAAACCCTAAGTTACCAGTTTTATCATTGTGAGCAGTGAATTAGAGGTCATTATCACATGTAGGTTTTTAGGTCTGAATGAGTCGATTCTTTTTGCATTTAGTTGTTAGAGAGTCTGGGAATGTCCTTGCTAAATTTCATGGTATTCTGAGCTAAGCTTGATAGAAAATAAGGTCTTTTATGACTTGAAGGGCAGCACTGTCCTTTGGATCACAAAAGCGCTGAATGACTGTCAACTTTGTTCTGGATAGACTCAAGGCTTTGGCATGGATATTTAGGGTGTGTTTAGTAGCTAAGTTGATAAGTGGCAAGGTCTGTTGAGCCTCCTGGCTCATGATTGGCTCTTAAGGCCCAAGGGGACCTTTTAAGCTTATATTAGGGTTTCAAATGGGAATGGCTGGGATTTGATCTTTTTATCAAACCAAAGCCTTCAAAGGCTTTAAAACACTTTCTTAAAATGTTTTCAAAACTTTTTTTGAGAAGTATAAACGATTTCGAGAACGATTGGTTAGCAGATTTCAAAACCCTAATTTGGGCTCGGCAGGCCCTAAACAGCTAATCAGTTGATTTTTTACTTTGACTTTGATCAATTCATTTTCACTTCAAATACTTCTTAAAACATGAATAATCAAATTACGATCGTTTTGACGCTTGAATTGTCAAATTTGGACTTAAAATGGGCTCGAAAAGCAGAAAAAGTCGAAATCGGGTCGAAACGGGCTTAGATAGGCCCAAAACAGGGCAAAATATGGGTGGAGGCTCGATGACCATCCACCTAGGGATGGCCAACCGTCCCAGGGTGGATGGTCACCCGAGCCAATTGCCTAAAACTGCTATTTTTCAGTGTTTTGATTTCTTGGGACTTTGCCAAGTGTCTAGCTCGGCCTTGGGGACTTTGGGACGAATTTGGAGACCTTGGAAGACTGGTTTTGGACCCTTAGATCATTCTTAAGAGATTCAATGTGAGCCATTGATCAAATTGTAGTTCCTTTATAAATACAAGGCCTTGAAATCAGTTTTAGGAACACACACTTGGCATTTGAGAGTCAATTGGAAGAGTAAAGCCTTAAGGCATTACACCAGCCCTCTCTAGCAACTTTAGCCATATTTTTGAAGTCCTTAGAGGTTGAAGAAGAAGCTAGGAGCAAAGGGGTAGAAGGCAAAAAAGGTTAGTACAATTAATCATTGAGTTTGTTTTGATAAGTTACATAAAAGTTTGCATATTTCTTCTTCTTCTTCTTCTTTCTTTGATTCTTCTTCTGTGTCCATACTATGCTAAGAATGGATACTTAAGTTGAATATTCATAGGTTAAGAGTAAGTAATTAATGGTTTATTGCATATAGGTTAGAGTTGGTTTTATGCATATTATTTTTTGTTTTATATAGGAATGCATATTTAGGTAAAATTTGAGTTTTTTTGGAATGATATAGGATGAGTATGAGTCTTGAGTATTGTGATTCTATCATTCCCCTTGATCATGTTTAATGCTTGGAGTGTTATATGACTTGTGTTCGAGGGAGCATGCTATGGTAAGTTTCTTCCCTTTTGCTAACTAGGATGAGCATGATTTGGTTTTTTTGTGTCATTCATTGCATATCATATTAGGTTGCATGCTAGATCATTTACATCTTTTTTATTCATTATTTTCATGAGTTTTAATCTACTTTTAAAGATGCATTTAAATCTGTCCAAGTTTTAAAAGTAACTTTAAAGTGGATTAAAAATCATTTTTAGGATCAAAACTAACCTAGAAATATGCATAAGTTCACATAGATAATTTAGTTTGCATTTAGGACATTTTTTATGCATTGTTTGCATTTTTTATTGCATTTTTTTAGTATATTTTCAGAAATTCCAGCACATATTATGTTAGTATTTTAGGTGCTTAGACTAACCTAGGACTAGTTAGAAACCCTAGGATTAAGGGGGTCATTTGACCCCACTTAGGACTGTTCTTTGTTGTAAGAATTACAATAGGAATAGAGTTTTGTTTTATTTAAGAATCTACTTCGAAAAGGATTCTAAAAATCCATTTGAAAGTATTCAAATTGGAATGAAATTTCATCCTTATGAAAAAATGTTTTGATTAAATTCAAACTCTCGAAGCTAGAGTCCTAGACAAAATAGAATCCTTTCAGCTATGTAGTTCATTACAATAGGAGAGTCCTAGGTAATCAAACGACGTGGACTTTGATTCTTATCAGGAGAGAGTTTTAAAGTTCAGGGTGTTTCAGCATTTCGTGAGAGTGAAGATAGGGAGAGGAGAAAGAGAGAAGAAGGGAGAGGAGAGAGAGTTTTGAGCAATAAATTATTAGAAAATATATTCAAAGTATATCCCGGCCTGTGTTGAGTTTTGAGCAAAATTAAATCAAAGTTCTTCTAAAAATTAAAAAAGATTTGTAGAAAATAATTTTGGCAAAAGGTTGGTAAAATTCATTAGAAATATCAAGTGCTCCTATAATACCAAGTGTAGATCTGAAGACCCACGAACTATGGGCAAACTATATGCATCCTCTATAGTTTCATGATCAATTTTAAGTTATTATCTCTTAATGTAGTATTTGAAATATTAACTAACACAGCTTTTGAAATTTAGGTAGGCTTGGGCATGGAGTATGTGCAGACAGCATTCGCCAGCATTGAAGTATTGACAAATAGTGGGTCTTGCATTGGTGAGTGTGTAAACTACAAGAAAATCCTTAATGGAAAAATGCAAACTTTGGAAGAGAAAATGGCAGAGCTGAGAAGCCAAGAAGAAGACATCAATACAATATTAGGAAATGCAAAGTATTTGGGTGGAAAGAAACAGGAGAAGAAAGAAGTTGAAACGTGGTTGAGAAATGTACAAAATAAAAGAAGTGAATTTCAAGACATAGAAGAGAAAGTTGGCAAAAAAAGATATTTCTCGCGATTGTGGTTCTTAAGGCTTGTTGAAAAGAATATTCAATAAGTAGATGAACTTATTGAGAAAGGTAGATTTCCTGATGGGCCTCTCATCGATGTACATCAAGACCGAGAAACAACATTATTGACAACACCATTAGTGGGTCTATCTATAAAGGAAATAAACTTGAGAAAAATTTGGGAGTGTTTGATGAATGATGGGATAACAAGCATTGGAGTTTATGGCATGGGAGGTATGAAAAACAACGATCGTGACTCATATTCATAATCAACTCTTGGAAAGCAGTACTACCTTTGATCATGTTTATTGGGTGACTGTATCACAAGAATCGAGCATTCACAAGTTACAAGACGAAATTGCAAAATAATGCAGCTGGATTTATCAAACGAGCAAGATGAAAGAAAAAGGGCAGCTAGATTATTCAAAGAACTAATAGGAAGAAAAAAGTTTGTTCTCATTCTGGATGATATGTGGCAAGTTTTTCCTCTAGAGAAGGTAGGGATTCCTATTGAAGTTGATATGGGAAAATTAATTTTGACTACTCGATCATTGGAAGTGTGTCGAAGGATGAACTGTCAAGAAAACATCAAAGTAGAGCCTCTTTCAATGAATGAAGCATGGGAATTATTCATGGAAAAACTAAAACCTAAGACGGTGCTTGCTCTAGAGGTAGAAGAAATTGCAAAGCCTATTGTAAAGGAATGTGCAGGTTTACCTCTTGCAATCATCACAATAGCTGGAAGCATGAGGGATGTGGACGCCATTCGAAAGTGGAGGAATGCATTGAATGAATTGAGAGATTGTACCAAGGGGATAATTGACATGGAAGGTGAGGTATTTAAATTACTAAAATTCAGTTATGATCGCTTGAATGGTGAAAAACTTCAGCAATGTCTCTTGTATTGTGCATTGTTTCCTGAAGACTACAAGATTCAAAGAGAGTGTTTGATAGTGCATTGGATTGGTGAGGGACTCGTGGATGAATGAAAACTAGACGAGCAGAATTTGATAGGGGACATGCTTTGTTGAACAAATTTGAAAATGCTTGCATGTTGGAACATTCTACAAACTTTGATGGTGAAATTTGCGTAAAAATGCATGATTTAATTAGGGATATGGCTCTCAAAATTACCAGAGTGAATCTTCAATTCCTGGTGAAAGCTGAACTAAACCTAAAGGAATTTCCTGATGAGAAAGAATGGCTAGAAAATCTAGAGAGGGTTTCCTTGATGCGCAATGACGTGCAAGAACTCCTCTTTTGCATATCACCCAAGTGCCCCAAACTTCGTACTTTAGTGCTACAGTCGAACTGCAAAATATAGGAGATTCCAAATTCTTTGTTTGTGTATATGCGGAACCTCAGAGTTTTAGACTTGTCTGACTTGGAGGTATTTAAGCGTTTGCCAGATTCCATCTCCAACTTGGTGAAACTTAGAGCACTACTACTGCTGGGAGCGGAAATCCCATGAACTCGTGATAGAGTTTATGGATCATGCCAAAAAAAAAATTAAATCCGAATCCTTTAACATATACAGAAGAATTCGTACCTTTGAGATCTGTCTGGATTAATCTCAATGAATGACAAATTGCAGAAGATTGCTCGAGCTCTTCAAGCCTTCTACTGTATTCCTCCTATGCCAGAACGTGAAGAGATAGTGGCTCTCTTTGTGCTCTCCTTGTTGGACGGCTGCCTCTAGGGTTTAGAGAAAGTATTTCATCTTAACCTAGAGGCTGCCCAACATGGCATATATATAGGCTACAGTAGGAACCTAAAGGCAAATAAGTTTCGGGCTCCCAATGTAAATATTAAAAACCTATTTACATTAATTATAATTTATTCCACTAAAGAATTATAACTGCACTCCCTAGCTTATTCGAAAATAAATTTCGAGCTATTTGTTATTAAATACTTATTAATCTCCCCACGTTAAGATTACAGATACCCGTTGATTAAATTAAATTACTGACAATATTATTTAATCAACATCTATTAATTTCCTTGAGACCTTCCACTTAACTTATTTGATATATCGGATACAAAATCCACCTGCAGGGTTTGACATAATCAAAACTTATAAGTATCCTCAAGGGGGTATCATCAATCCCTATACCAGGACGTGGATTCCGTCAATAATAAATATTCACCATACAATTAATGCAATTATCCAACTCATCGAGATTATTGACCTATAAAGATCTCACTCTTTATGAATCAAAATAACTAACAATAAATGCATGTGTCCATTAATTATTTCGGGATTAAGAGTATAAGTATTCATAATAACCATGAGTTATTAATTATTTTATGTGTCAGTATAAAATAATTACCTCAATATGGTCCCGTTCAATACACACAAGTGTACTAGCACAAGAAGTTGAAACTAAACCATTCCCCGTAGTCAAGACAGACCTACTGAAATCATGTGCTACAATCTTACCGATGGTGTGTCCAACTCCATCTTAGATTGTGAACAATAAGCTTATATTCTACAAGAACTGATGATCTGATCTTCTGTGTGTAAGCCGAACTCTACACACCAGATCATCTACTATGTAGAATAAAAGACACACATGCAAAACATTAGAAGATAATATAATGCAAACATAGCTCATACAGATTCTCTTTTAAAATGCAATATCAGAATTCATTAATAAATAAATACTACGATCTATTACATAAAAACATGGATTTTAGTATATAGCACTAACAATCTCCCACTTAGACTCAAAGTCATGATGCCACACATCTCACTCCCATTCCCTCTACATGTCTATCAAAAGTCTTAGCTGGTAAGCTCTTTGTAAAAGGATTTGCCAGGTTGTCTGCTGATGCTATCTTGGTCACCACTACATCTCCTCTTTGCACAATATCTCTAATCAGATGATACTTGCGCTCAATGTGTTTTCCCTTCTTATGGGTCCTAGGTTCTTTTGAGTTAGCAACTGCTCTACTATTATCACAGTAAAGTGTAATAGCCAATTGCATTGAAGGAACCACTCCTAGATCCAATAGGAAGTTTCTGAGCCAAACTGCCTCCTTGGCTGCCTCAGAGGCTGCCACATATTCGGCCTCCATGGTGGAATCAGCAATACAAGATTGCTTGATGCTCCTTCAACTAATGGCTCCACCCCCTAGGGTAAACACATAACCAGAGGTAGACTTTCTGGAATCTTTATCTGACTGGAAGTCTGAGTCTGTGTACCCTAAGGGTATTAGACTATCTGCCTGGTAAACCAACATATAATCTCTAGTCCTTTTCAGGTACTTGATTATATGTTTTACCGCTGTCCAATGTTCTTGCCCAGGGTTAGACTGATATCTACTGACCATGCCAACAGCAAAGCAGATGTCAGGTCTAGTGCAAAGCATTGCATACATGAGGCTTCCTACTGCAGATGCATAAGGAACTGCCTTCATCTTCTCTATCTCATCTGATGTTTTGGGACACTGTTCTTGGATAGAGTGATTCCATGCCTGAAAGGAAGAAAACCTTTCTTGGAATCCTGCATGCTAAAGCGGGCAGGAATTTGATTGATATAAGTAGCTTGTAATAAGCTCAACATCCTTTGCTTGCGATCTCGCAAAAGCTTAATCCCAAGAATGTGACTTGCTTCTCCCAAGTGTTTCATATCGAACTGGCTAGATAACCATACCTTTACTGAAGATAACACCCCTACATTATTTCTAATGAGCAAGATATCATCCACATATAGTACTAAGAACACCACCACGCTTATATCACACTTTTTGTACACACAGGACTCAACAGGACATTGATCAAAACCATAAGATTTAATGGCTTGATCAAAATGAGTATTCCAAGACCTAGATGGTTGCTTAAGTCCATAAATTGATTTTTTAAGCTTGCACAACATGTGCTTTTGACATTTTGCTATAAAACCTTTTTGTTGCATCATATAGATGCACTCGTCAAGATACCCATTAAGAAATGCTGTCTTGACATCTATTTGCCAAATTTCATAATTGAAATGAGCTGCAATGGATAAGAGAATCCGGATAGACTTAAGCATGGCTACTGGCGAAAAAGTTTCCTCATAATCGATCCCTTCTTTCTGAGTAAACCCTTTTGCTACAGCCTAGCCTTAAACCTTTCCATCTGCTCTTCTCTTTTTCTTATAAATCCACTTGCATCCGATGGGTTTTATCCCTTCAGGTGGTTCTATAAGATCCCAGACCTGATTAGAGTACATGGACTCCATCTCAGATTTCATAGCCTTTTGCCAAAGATCTGCATCTTTATCTTTAAGTGCTTCATCATAGTTACAGGGATCAGTATCTAGCTCATCAGGGATCCTGTTATATGGCTCTCCCAAGAGCGTATACCGTAAAGGTCGACGAATAACCCTCCCACTACGACGAGACACTTCCTGTGGCTGTGCACTATCAGTGGTATGCTGTGCAGATGTTGATCCTTGTGTACCATCAGGGACATGCTGCTCTGGTTGTGAAACCGGCATGTTGATGGTAGGACCACAAGGTTCAGTATCAGCATGATTCTCAACAATCCTCCCACTACGACGAGGCAATGGGATGTTAAGAACACTTTCATGTGGTGTTTCCTCTTGTACTACAGGTATTGAAGAAGTTTGTACTGGTTTATCTCCTCTCATTTCTTCTAGAACAATTCTACTTCTGGGCTTGTGGTTCATTACATATTCTTCTAAGAATCGGGCATTGGTGCTAACAATGACCTTCTGATCCTTCGGACTATAGAATAAACCACCTTTCGTTCCTCTAGGATATCCAATAAACAAACAAACTTCTGTTCTCAATTCCAACTTATCTGTTTTCCCTTTTAGCACATGTGCTGGACTACCCCAAATCCGAACATGTCGCAGGCTAGGCTTACGCCCAGTCCAAAGTTCTGTGGGAATAGTAGGTACTAACTTAGTTGGTACCAAGTTCAGAATATATGCTGCTTCAAGTGCATATCCCCAGAATGAATCAGGTAAATCTGAATAACTCATCATAGATCTCACCATATCCATAAGAGTTCTGTTCCTTCTCTTTGCTATACCATTTTGTTGTGGCGTACGAGGTGCAGACAACTGGGATGTAATCCCCTCTACTGATAAGTAATCAGTAAACTCTCCTAAGAGGTACTCGCCACCACGATCAGATCATAGTGTCTTGATACTTTTACCCAGACGCTTCTCCATTTCCGCCCTATACTCTTTGAATTTCTCAAAAGCTTCGGACTTACGGTGCATCAAATAAATGTATCCATACCTTGAGTAGTCATCAATGAAGGTCATGAAGTACTCAAAGCCACCTCTAGCCTAGATAGTCATGGGTCCACACAAATCAGAGTGAACCAATTCCAATTCCAATTGCTCTTTGGCTCCATAGCCTTTGGCCGAAAAAGGCCGCTTGGTCATCTTACCTTCTAAGCAGAATTTACAGACTGGAAGTGCCTCCACTTCTAATGAACTTAATGGTCCATTTTGAACCAGTCTTGAAATCCGTTTTAGATTAATATGACCTAGGCGTAAGTGCCAAAGATAGGTTTGGTTCATTTCAGAAGGTTCATTTCTCTTACATGGTAAACAATTAGTGTTATTCAATTCATTAAGTTGCAGTTTTGGAGAGACGGGATTAATAATATAAAGATCATCTATTAATGAACCAGAACAGATAAAACTTTTATTAAATTTAATAGTCACTAAATTATCAAAATAAATAGAATATCCGTCTTTAACCAAACTAGAAACTGAAACCAAATTCCTTCTAATGGAAGGTACATAAAGACAATCCTTTAATATCAAAATTCTGTCTTTACCAAAATTTAAATAAAAATCTCCAACTGCAACTGTTGCCACTTTCGTAGCATTGCCCATATGAAGATAAATCTCCCCATCACTAAGCTGCCTGGTTTCCTGGAACCCCTGCAAAGAATTGCAAACATGGTTAGTGGCTCCCGTATCTACACACCAGGTACAGGTAGATAACACTGCTAAACATGTCTCAACAACTAGTGAAAAAGATTTACCTTGATTGTTCATTTTGCTGAGATAAACTGGACACTGCTTCTTCCAATGCCCTGACGCATGCAGTGAAAACACTTGCCATTGGGCTTTTTCACTCCACCCTGAGGCCCATTAACTGCCTGAGGAACTTTACCCTGTTTCTGAACCTTTTTCTTCTTCCTATTACCTTTCAGCTTAGAAGTAGAACCTTTTTCAGTCACTAGTGCAGTAGATGGCTTCTTGTTGAGGCCCTCCGCTGACATGAGTTCTTTAAGCAGTTGTGCCAATGAATAATGAAGATTATTCATGTTATAATTCAGGCAGAATTGCTTAAAAGAATCTGGCAGCGACTGGAGAATGATGTCGACCTGGGTATCCCCATCAATATCAGATCCAAGGATCTCTAGTTCATTCAGAAGACCGACCATCTTCAGAACATGATCCCTTACCGGGGTCCCTTCAGCCATGGTAGTGGTCAACAGATGTTTCATAGCAGTTTGCCTAGCAGCACGAGTCTGATTCCCAAACATTTCTTTGAGATTAAACATTATGTCATAGGCTGTGGGCATAGACTGATGCTGATGTTGCAGAACATTTGACATAGAACCCAAAATGTAACACCGCGCCATCTCATCAGCCTTAACCCACTTCTGATAAGGCTTGGCTTCCTGTTCGGTTGCCCCTTCATCAGGTTTCTGAGGGCAAACATCTATGAGCGCAAACTTGTACTCTTCAGCAGTCAGTACAATATCCAAATTTCTTTTCCAGTCAATATAATTAGTTCCATCAAGTTTGTTTTCTTTGAGAATAACAGCAAGAGGGTTGAAAGCCATTTTAAAAACCCGAGAATCACATAATTATAACAAATTATGAAGAGCATAAAAAAACTTTGAATTCCATTTTAAAATTTTGGTTCCCTCTACCAATTTTTAAAAGAATCCGCCAATAGCCTGATACACCGTGAATAGTATGCCTCGATGGGAGGTCATCTACTATCCATCATTTGTCCAGATAGGCCAATTCCTATTAATCTTGTTATCTAGGCAACGGACCATTCCATACAAAATTAAATAGCTGACTTAGCTTCGATCCTATAAATAATAACAGTGACTCAGATGGAGAGGATATTATTATCTATAGCTAAGTGTATACCATTACTTAATTCTAGATCTATTATTCCATAATGAATCCCTCAGATGGAGAAGTGATTCACATTAACAATTACTAGAATTATTCCTAAGGAAGTTTGTACTAGTGAATCCGCTAATTAATTAGTCCGATAGGGAGGAAGGCACCAAAACCAACACACTAATTAATTGCATCACTTATAAACTAGTGATGGAGACCATGGGATTTATACTTAATAAATTCCCTCACCCACTTAGTTATTTGGAAAAAATGAGGGTTTAAAATATATGTTTAATTCTAAATAAATTAAAAAATTACAAAATTGGCAACTAATAAACATGAAACTAATAAAATTGTAATTCCCTTTGAAAAATAATTTATATTAAAACATAGGAATTAATTTTATTATCTAGTTTCATATTTATAATCCAAAATTGTGATTTTCAATTTATATAATTAAACATAAAGCCATAACAGATAATATCCATGTTATCTCATATTTAAACATTTAAAATAGATAACTATCAGATAAACAATCTGTTTACACTAAATTTTACCAGCCAATGAGGGGAGGCCACGTGAAGATGATATAGGGATCATTGACTAGCATAAAAATAGGGAAGTTTGTTAAATCAGCTAATTTAAAGGAAGGTTAGAGTTATCCACGTGGCTAATGTGTATTTAAATTAATGAGAGGATAAGATGGACACGTGGCAAGCTGATGAAGTGGGTAGTTATCAAAAGAGGAATTTTAGCCATTATAGGAGATCATGTATGGAGCCTCAAAGCAGCGGTTTCTGCTGGAAGGATTATGGAGTAGCAATGGAGGTTACGGTTAAAGATCATGGGGGGAGCAGTTTTCCTCCAGCCGTGGAGCTATAAAATGAAGAAGAGATGCAGCGTTTCAAAAACAGCAACTTCAACAATCACACTTCAAGAGTCTTGTCTTGCAATTTTCTTTCAATCAACTTTGTTCTAGCTTTCAATTCCGTTTAGTTATTGTATTTACTTTTGTATTTGCTTCTGCATCCGACGTTAATTTAGTTCAAGTATCTATCATGACTCTCCAAGGATTGGTAAGCTTGACATTTGTAAGTATTTTAATTCCGTCAATGAAGTTTAAATTTCTTTCCATTTGATTCATCTTACATATCTTTGTTGTTATTCATTGATTATAATTTTCTGTTTAAATCATTCACTTCAAGGACCCATAGGAAGTAGTACCCCTGACTTCCCCATAATCGCCTGATCGTAAAAATAGCGACCTTCTAGGCCTTAAGATCCCCGGTCTTAAGTTTTCATCTGCCTAGATAGGTGCTTGGGGTCGTGTTCAAAACGATCTCTGGACTTTGATTAGTCCTGGCACGCCCGCGCACACACTCATCACGTGACAAGAGATTTTTAGCAGAACACAATCATAACAGATATGATAAATGAAAGGTTCTGTGAATAAAAGCCATGGATTCGCAGCGGAAGTAGAAAACAAAAACTTTTTCATTTATTAAAATCAATCCATGTTCACAAAACCTTCAAGAATCGATTCAAGCATGAGGGTCATGTATATAAAAACATATATAATCAAGAATGAATATTTAAACAACATAAATAACCTTACTTGATTATGTTTTTGATGTAGCTTTCCTTTGAGTTTCAAACAGATGAAACCTCCAAAGCGTATCCACACGAGAGTAAAATTCCCTAGAACCTCCTAGTCTTCCACAACACTTGTGAGCAAGCTAGCATGGAGAGGGAGAGGAGAGAGAGAATTCGGCCAAGGGGGTTCCCATAACCCTAGAATGTCAAGACACTCATATTTATAGACTTTCTCCTCTTTAAGGGGTGTTTGGTTACTAGTGCTAGCATGACCAAACATCCTTGAATAGAGTAATCCTATTCTTGGTTAGTTTTGACTTTTAATTAATTAACCTTTAATAAT
>JAESVK010000669.1:836986-852691 GCA_017140935.1 Hamamelis virginiana | reverse complement strand
TGATGCAAGTTGCATCAAGTGCACCTTATATTAGCACCTCTGTATATATATATATATTTCCAACAATTTTTACAGCTGATATTGGGACTGGGAGTTTTAGGAATCACTCGAAACTAAAATCCACATCCTTTCTTTAGGGATTCCACACACATTTACTCTCGCCTAGGGCTGTGCACCCTCGATTAACTAAAACCATCTCAACCAAACTAACCCATCTTTGATGGGTACGTGACGAATTTTCCAGCAGATTGGTTTTAAGCTTTTGGCGGTTGGCTGGAAACTAAAAATATAAACATAAATTTTATGGGTGCATACAGATTTTAATGGCATTGAAGGATGTAATAACAAAGTTCAACTGGATTTTACAGATGGGTTTTGCTTTTAAAACCCATTAAAGTGCTCTCTTATTTCCATCACATAAATAAAAAATAATTATATATTTAATTATTATACAACCATATAATAATATTGGACACTTACTTACTAAGTGTGTTTTTGAGTTTAAACGTACTTTTAAGCTTTAAATAAATAAATAAATGTGTTTAGGGTTTGACAGGTTTTTATTTTTGCACAAGCCGTAGTAGGGTTGTCATAACATGTTGTTGGGGGTTAGCTTTCCTTGACAATGACGAATAAGTAGTTCAGTCTCGGCCAAAAACTTTATTATTACTATTCAAATAATTAAACAAAAACAAAGGAAAAGTGTTGTACAATCCCAATGCATATATTATATATATATATTTAAGGATAAAATGCATTGACCTCTCCTGAGGTTAGACGTAATTACACGGACCTCCCCTGAATTTTAAAATATGCCAAATACCCCCCTCAAGTTTGCTGCTATGTGCAAATACCTCCCATCCGTTACACTTTTTGTCAATATACACTTAAAATATCTAAATTACCCTCATCTTTTTGCAATTTTCCATGTTCACTTGCTAATCCCGTTTCACTGTCATGCAAATTAACCTACCTCCATACGAAACCCTCACTCCCTCTCTTCATCTTCCACATCCAAATCCACTCAATCTCTCAAACTCCCAAATACTGTGATTCGAAGAACTTTTAGAGTTTGGAGTGAAGCTTGATTGGTTTGAAGCACTCCTCCACAAGGACCACAACCCATCTCTCTATCTCTCAACACACATATGTCCTGTCTCCAAGCTGCTTCTTTTTTTTTTTTTACATGAATTTTATGGTTCCTTAAATCACATTAGAAATTTGGGGTTTCAAAGTGCATTAAAGCTATGGTTTTCTGGTTCCCCATGTATTCAGATGGGTTTTTGCTTTTCGCCAACTTATTGGGTGTTGATATTATTGAAAGCGTATTCTTCCTGGTTGTTTGTTCATTGAAGACAAATATATAAGACTGCCGTAATTCTGTGGAAATGATTTCATGTTTTGCACAACCTTTAGCAATTAAAAGCTCAAAAACAAAGAGTATCTTAAACAAAGAGTATCTTAAACATGTCTAATGAGAAAACAGAGCATCAATCATAACATCAGGCAACACAATTTATATACTACTTTTTATTTAACATTGAAGAAAAAAAAAAAGGCAAGTCAAAAAGGAATAGAGCACTGTCCGAAGGAATGTGAATTAGAAGGACAAGTGGATAATATAATTTTCTCACCAGCACATTTTTACAAAATGGCAAATATTTTGAGAGTGTGTTGTTTTAGTAGTTTTCTTCTTGAATAGGAAATACCAAACAGAAATGGGGAATATAATTTTGATATTCCCTCCTGAAAACAGACTGTTTTGGGGAAAAGAATCTAGATAATAGTTTTTGAAAACATGCTCACAAATAAGTTTTTTATTTTATTTTTTATATTTTCCCTTTTCAGACTGAGTACATAAAATTGTATTTAAGAACATAGCCAAACAAGGCCTTAGCATCTTTGATTATTTGATTACCTGCATTCACTCTCTCTTATGGATACTATGGTGATTGTAATATCAAAGACAATGTTGAGGACCTTGACATTGTAGGAAACCCAAAATTGTCCATACTTCAAAATATATATATAGACGAGATCTTCTTATTCTTTGTCTTTGAATTTCTAGTCATTTCTTTTTGTGTATTTTTTTTTTTTTTAATTCATGATAAGTTGTAATTGAAAAATCGAGTCAATGTCCAGGGCCCTTGTATTCTTATTGTTATGCTTTAGGAGATGAACTTATGGGTTATTTTGGATCTACTTTCTGATATTTATTTCTTTCATTGCTTTATTTATTTATTTATTTATTTATTATTATTATTATTATTATTATATGTACCTTGGGCAATGCTTGGGTCTAAGTGTCCAACGGCTAAATTGGAGGTGAAAAGGCATTCCTAGGCATTTTTTCAACCCTTACAATCAATGGTATATTTATCTTTTGATTGATTTAATGAGGGTGGTATGGACATTTAATTCTATTTATAGTGGTCATTTAAAAAGGTTTGAGGTCAATTTGGTCATTTTACAAGTTCTAAACAGTGATAAGGCCAAAATGGGCATTTTGAGAAAATTAGTGACTGATGTCAGCAACTTTCGTTGCTTTTTTGACGTAAAGTGTCACAGAGGGGAAGTATTTGCACATAGCAGCAAACCCGAGGGGGTGTTTGGCATATTTTGAACCTCTGGAAAGATCCGTATAATTACGCCTAACCTCAGGGAGGTCAATGCATTTTATCCTATATTTAAAACACTATCAGATCTGTACCTCCCTACTATTACAATAGAGATACATACAAAATCCCAAGGCTTTTTTAATGAATGGTCTATGCATCTAGGGTTCGTGAAACAGAGAAGAGGAAGTCCGTTGGCTTGTGGGTCAAGGGGGTTTAGTTCAACATTCATTTTCGTGTAAATATGTAAAAGCTTGTGGAAAGCATTTCAGAAATGTTCCATAACTTCGAATTATGGAACATTTACAGATGCATGACCCCAGATCTTGGTAGAAATTAATAATGTCTGTAAATATGTAAAAGGGGGTTTAGTTCAACTATTCTTTTTCTTTTTGTAATTTACAGACATCAAGTTTCTTCCCATTATCTCATATTGAACATCTTCTTCTATTCGTTTCCAAGCCTTTTCTATCAAAGTCCTATTAAACGACCAATGTCAAGTCTTAACGGCTTCACTTTCTACCTTTGGTGCATGACCCCAGATCTTGGTAGAAATTATTTGGATAGCCAGTTAAAATATATGACTTCCTAGACGCAAAACACTCATCGTTCACTTATCACGGAAAAGTGTTATGTGTCTAGGAGGTTATAACCAGCACACCGAACAATTTCTCGATAATCCTTCCCTATATGACCAATATATGGTGGACAATTGATTGCTTCTGTTATGTAACTTCATTTTAAAGAAGATATAAGAGTGGTACCTTCACAAGCTACTATGAACAAAATGGAACGATTCTATTTTCCACTTTAATGGCTTTGGATCAGCATATATCAGCACAAGGAGAAACATTTTTTGGTTGGATGAACAGGATATCCTATTGAACAAAAGGATATCTCGAAATATAATATTCCCTCACACGAGAAGCGCCATCTCTGGCTAGAATCCCTTCCAGATCACCAATAATTCTGGCCAACCATATCTCCAAGTTTCTCTGGATTTCTTTAAAGTTGTTTCTAATGGAGTCCAAGGAACGCCTGGTGGTCAGTTTTGCTTGGTCCCCCAGCTCATCCCCCAAATAACTCTTCCCGCTCTCTGTTTGTAGAGCCATCAGTTTTTGTCCAGTTTCAGATGCACGCTGCTGAAGACGAAATGCTTCAAGCAAAAACTCTGTTTGCCTTTGTGTTCGAAACTCTGAGCTTAGAGTGGGTTCACAGGGATCACTGGCTTGCTGTAATCAACAATAAAAATATTTCAGCAAAATACCTCCTTTGAATCATTGGAAACAAAGTATCAACAATCCCACTGCCACCCACCACACAAAGGAAGCAAAAAAATTTAATTTGATTATGAAGTATATATGATTGATCCACCTCATGGAATGAAATTTATAGACCATCTACGAATCTTACAATGTCAAGCAGAACTCTTATAGATGATATAATTGCAATCATTGAACAAGCATATGCTACCAAAAATATTCATCTATATAGGGCCATTCTTGTCATTTTTTAAAAATCATGTGACAATCAAAAAATTTTTTTTGCCTAAAATAACTTAAAATGGAAAAAAATTATGATTTTAGCAAAATAAGATCTGTTTTTAATACCCCAAAAAAAATCAATCAAAATAAGAAGCTTTTCTACAATTTTAGGACCATCCACACAACAATACTCTTAATTCTCAAGAATTAAACTCTCAGCAAACGAACATGCCCTTAACTACTTCTAATTTATTCATTATTAAAAATTAACTAATATATCTACTACATCATTGTGACATCATGGATCATTTTTGGTTGACCCAATAGCACCAGTGGCAATCAACCTACCTGGTCATTTTCTTCTATTTGATGAACTGTCCAATATTTAAAACATTGGTTCGAACAGATGGTTTCAGTTCCATCATCAGCAACAACTCCCAACAAGCTATAAATCTTTGTTACATGGAATCGGCTCCTTCATTGCCATTGCACTCTGTCCAGGGCCAAATCTTTGTTGCAGAAATAAACTTAAATCTAAAACTTATGAGCAGCATGGCAAATAGGATATCTTCCTACAGTTTTTTAGGTTATGTAATCACAGCATTTGCTTTACATTCTCAGTCATGCCTGGTGACAAATAGGATATCTTCCTACAAGTTTTTTAGGTTATGTAATCACAGCATTTGCTTTACATTCTCAGTCGTGCCTGGTGACAAATAAATAATTAAGCAGCTGCCTTGCATTTCTAAGAAACATTTTTTTTCTGCATCATACTTGATCAAATCAACATGGCTTCCAAAACTACTAAACGAGTACTTAAGCCTCCACTACCCCTTTAAAAAATTGTCCCTTTTGAAGTTGCTGTTAGAGTTGTGAAAACGCGCCTAGGCACAAGGCACAGGGCTTGGGCTTCGCCTTAGCCAAGGGCCCAAGGCAAGGAGCAGCCTAGGCGCGCCAAGGTGGAGCTTTTTCTAAAAGCGCAAGCTGCAAAAAGGCGCGCTTGAGAGGAGACAATAATTCTAAGTTTTTTTTTTTTAGCAAGCCCAAATACAAGCTTAGACTATATGATTTACTACTAAAAAGGAAAAAATAAAAAAGGACTAATTAAACAAGTAAAGAAAAGCCCTAAATCCTAATATACTAATCCCACTACCATGCAACAAGCAGCCATCTATAACGGTCCTCTTTCAGGCTTTGAGTTTAATTTTTTTAAACCTTAGATCAATTATCTCATTAGGGTTTTTCTCATTTGTGATAGAATTTGGTGTTTGGTAATCAATAATAATTTATAATCTCATTTGGGTTTCGATTTTGTTCTTTGGGTTACGAGTTTGTGCAGTTTTAATTGATTCTATCATCTATGATTCAATATAATGATTTCGATTTACTTGTTTGTGATGGATTGTGACGCTTTGTAATTAGATAAAAGCATTTTGATTTGGATCAGCACAATGCTCT
Organism: Hamamelis virginiana; assembly: GCA_017140935.1. Lineage (NCBI taxonomy): Eukaryota > Viridiplantae > Streptophyta > Magnoliopsida > Saxifragales > Hamamelidaceae > Hamamelis > Hamamelis virginiana. The sequence goes on along the minus strand of JAESVK010000669.1, from coordinate 847,134 downwards.
ACCCCATTAAGTCAATAGGCTAAAAAATGAGAGTATCCAATTGTTTGTGTAAATTGATTTATTTCTGTTAGTTTCATTTAATCAAATATTTTAACATTAGTTTGATTAAAATGTGCGCACCACTTCCCTCAGGCCGCACTTTTTTTAAAAAAAAAAAAGCCTTACACACAGGACCTAGGAATCCTTGGCGCTTAAGTGCGCCTATAACAACTATGGTTGGTGACTTGGTGTGTGGGTTAACTTTTGGCAATCTTAGGTCTTGAGATTTTACCTGTCAGTTTCCACTTCCCCATTGTGTGTGGTTATATTTCCTTTAGCCAAATAAAATAAATAAATAAAAGGAGGAAGATGAATATGTAAGTACATGAAAGCAATAAAAATAGAGGTTGTTATGCTCTACCATTCTTCTGCAGAGATCATCGATCTTCCCTGTTAGAGCTTGATATCTCTTCGCCTGTTTCCTCATTAATGATGGTACCTTCGACAGGTCGCTCTTACCAATTCTTTCCAAATTCAGTAGTTCCTGCTCAAGTAATTTTAGTTTAGAGGAGACTCCAGTTGATTCACCATCTACCTTCCAAGGGGACTCCCTTCTAAACAAAAAACATTTGTTGCCCTTTCGTAAGTTTCAAAGTCTTAGAAGATACACACTTCAGAATAGTTTTAATATTAAAATTGTTAAATTTACCTTGCAACAAAATGCTTCATATGATATGGTGATTCAAGGGATTCATAATGTACATCCTGCAAGAATAAACATTTGAAATCAATATATTCTCAAAATAACTTCATCTAAATGACAAAGTTAAATGCCGCACTCAATTGGTCAAGACAGACAAGGGAAAGTGTCAAGAGAATGGTTAATAGTTCCCTAATAAATACTTTCCCAAGTACAAAGTAAACAAATTCTAACCATTTTTAAGTCTCCTGTCAACTGATATAAGGAGAATCTATTTATTTGCCCCAGCAGTGATGTCAAAGAAAGCCATAGAACAGAGTTCTGATGGATGGAAATGGAGATTGAAAGTCTCATTGAATCCACATGGAAATGGGGATTGAAAGCCTCATTGAATCCAGATGTTTCATTAACTCATCCTCTTCCAAGAAATAAACTGAACAGAAGACTATTGCAGCATGGCAATTTAGGCATTCTCATAGCTAGTACTAAAAGACGCCATGTTTCAGGAACACGAAAAAAGGATGGGAAGAGGACGGACAAATTAAAAAACAACACATCCAAAAAGAATAATAAGAAACTGCAAAGGACTAAATGGATGAGATAAAGGCATCTGTGATTTCAGCAGAGGTACATGGGATAGAGTCTATTTTGGAGAAAGGATGTGAAATTATTGAGTTAATTTTTTCTTTTGACAGCATACAACATATGCGTTGGTGGTATGGAAAACAGTGGATCCCGTATCTTCCCAGGGATACAACATATCCTTCAAACTTCCAGTATTACGTGTTCATGCCATTGATGGGTTTAACTCAAGTCAATTGATAATCTTGCAAGATTTTAATTTCATTGGTGACAAAATATTGATGCTCCTACTGCATCAGAGTCGAATAAAATGTCGGAAAAAGATGCCCAAATAGTCATGCATTTGATAATGGTGGTCCAGCCATAAGCTGAAGTGAGGAAGAGTGAGAACAATAAATACTTGTAAACCAATGTCTGTTCTATCAAAACCAGAACCAGTCTCTTGATTCAGCACCAAGCATATTGAAATATCGCCAAAGTTATAAATAAGAGAATAAGGGCAAAAATCAAAATTAAGCAAAGATAGAAGATCCAACAAGTAGGGAATGTTTTACACACACTCCACCACAATAATATTTATTGAGGAGTCACCTCTAAGATTAATGAACAATTTAATTTGAACTTCAGAGCTAAATAACTATTCTTGATTGATTTGCATTTGCAAGCAGAAGATTGTCAACGCCTGATAAAGAGGACTGTATCAAAAAATTCAATCATTTATGCCAAACAGAAAGAATGTCTGAGTACCAATGACATTGCAAGAACAAAACCATATGAAAATTTTAAAAAAGAAAGGGACAAGAAAAATACACATAAATCCAACAGTGTTCACAGTTGGTAACAAACCGTTGGGAATAGGCGATTATTAAAAATCAGAGTCGTGTGTATATCATGCAAAGATCACATCAGTGCCTCACTATCATTCCTTATTAAACTTGAAACTCCGAAAAAATAAATCTATTACTTCTCCCACAGGATTAAAAGACCATTACCCCAATGTTGGTCCTGCAAAATCGAGGTCCTGGGATTGATTAATTATTTTTACTAAAGAATCTGCTCATTAATTTTCAACAGCAAAAGCCGTTAACCCAGTAAAATTTTCCGGCGATAACGCAATCAAAACTACCACAATTTTCTTTATGCTCCCCTTGGTTCCCGAGAAAATATCGGAAAACAAAACGAATTAAAATATCCAATCTTATATTTTAAACTATTCGAAAGCCGAGAAAACATATATCTCCACTCAAAAGACACTAATACAACCATTTAGGCACTTATCATTTTACAGTCGTTCATTTTTGGAAACCAAAACAATACAAAAATGAGCTCCAAGGTTTCGTTTTCTATTATTTTCCCCAATTTTCTCATCAACCAAACGGACGATTAAGGAAAGTATAAACCTACCTTCTCAGTAAGTGGAAGAGGTTTCTTATTGCGACACATGCAGACATATGAAAGAAGAAGAAGAAGAAGAAAGCTCGAACCTGCCAGAGACCAGCTCGTTCGGCCCAAAACTTGGAAGCGGAAGCCAACAAATCAGGATTAAAGCCATCATGCTGTCCATACAGAACCCCCAAATCTTCAGCATTTGGATTTCTCTCCAAGAAACACTCCTCCTCTGAAACCCTAAATTTCCCAAACCTCGATGAATCCATAAAAGACTCCCCACCACTACCAACAACACTCTCTCCCACACAGTACCCTCCGTTACGCCCGAACGCATCCGATTCCTTCTCATCCTCCTCCTCCTGCGCCGCCGCAGCCGCGGCGCCGTCATCATCATCATCAAAATCACCATATTCTGTTTTCCTCGACATGAAATTAATCATCTCGTCCCTTTCACCCACATCTCTCGCCAACTCCTCCACTCTCGTCTTCAGTTCCGCCTCCGAATTCTGCAACTCCGCCACTTTCGCCCGCAAAAGCGCAAGTTCCTCGGCAGAGGCGTCGATCTGCTGCAGCAATCTCTTCTCCTCCTGCTGCCATGCGTTCCTCTGGCTCGCAAATATCTCTACTACCCTGGCGTTCGCTTTGGAGTCCTCTTTCCTTCTGGATTTCATCTGCTTAAGCTGTTCATCTGCTTGTAAAAGCCTTAAAGAGAGGTCTCTGTTGCGAGACTGGAGATTTGAGAGTACGGACATTGATGATTTTGGGAGTAAGCTTAGAAATACAGTGAAACTGAGACCCAAATAGGAAGAGAGAAGCTTCCTACCTTCTTCGTTTACTTCTTCTTCTTGCTCTGAAACTGTTGCCATTTCGGAGATTTTGAGAACTCAGAGGTTTTGGGGAGTGTGAGTCTCTCTTTCTCTGTGTTTGGGAAGTGGGAGAGGGAGAGGGAGAGGGAGAGGGAGAGTTGTGGATTTTTATTGTTTGCTTTTGCTTTTAACTTTTTGTAGGTAAAAGTGTAAAACCATTTTCCTTCGTTGTAGTACCGAATCTTTTTGTGTTGGCTTCTTGAAGTCTGGTTATACGGAATTGGGCTCGGTTAGATTGGGATTCGCGGAAACGGAATCAACGGCCCTTTTCGTTTGTAAAACGAGGCTGACAGTGCTGTTACAGACTTTAATGAAAGTCATCAGTGGGCGTTTCAAGTAATTTTGAGAGCTTGAAAAGGACCTTCTACCGATGTTTTAAAATCCAAACAGTCTATCGGATCAGCAAGTGACACGAATAAGGATTAATTAGTTCAACCGTCGTACTATAACGTTATTATGATATCATAATTATATTATTTATTTATTTATTTATTAAAATAAAAATTGTAAAATATTCAAAATAGAATCAAAATATATTTTTTTTAAATATTTGTACAATTAATTCATATATTTGAAAGTATGTACAGTCATCAAAATTAAAAATTAATAATTACTATCGATCAATTTTTATTATATATATTTTTTAAAATGTAAGATAAGAATAATATATTATTAAATTAGGTGCTTGGGTTTCTTTTTCCTAGTTAGGATTTTTTTAGACTAATTTTCCTTTTTAGTCTTCTTAGCTTTAAAAGACTTTAAAAAGATTAGGCTATTTTAGTCATTTTAGCGCCCTTTTTAAAAAATAAAATAAAAATAAAAATACCAAAACCACGCCGGTTCTTCTAACTCGGGTTAACTGGTTCAACTGCCGAGTTGACCGATTTTTACTAAATAAGCCAGTTTTCATTAAAACTGGGTTTTAGTGAGTTGAACCACCTGGTGAGGCACCCAATTCAACCAGTTGAACCAGCCGATCCGGTCCAAGTTTGACAACGCTGCTTTCTAATGTTAAAAAGTTATTTTGAATATATATATATATATATATATATATATATATATATATATATATACAGAAGCACTGTTATTGGGTGCCCTTTTCTAGAGCCACTTGTTGAGCATATTTTCGAAAACTGACTGTTAGATTTGATGCTCTTTTCATGTATATCATGCCTGCAAAAAATCACAGTGATCTAATGATTGGTTTCTAGAAAAAATATAACTTTGAAAAACTATGGCTTTTTTGTTCTTTAAAATGTCACCCTTTTTTTACAATCGATTTTTCCAGAAACCAACCATTGGATCACTGTATTTTTTTGCAGACATGATATACATGAAAGGAGCATCAAATCTAACGGTCAGTTTTCGAAAATATGCTCAATAAATGACTCTAGAAGAGGGCACCTGATGCATCTTACATCAGGTGCACTAGATAACAGTGCATCTGTGTGTGTGTGTGTGTGTGTGTGTATAACTTCTAATATCAAGTTCTTGCATCAGGTGCCTTCTTGTAGAGAAACTTGCGATAAATTTTTTTGAAAAACTGACCGTTTGATTAGATACTTCTATCATGTATGTTATGTCTGCCAAAAATTACAGTGATCCAACGATTAGTTTTTAAAAAATGTAACTTTGAAAAACTATGAATTTTTTTTCTTTAAACTGTTATCATTTTTTAGCAATCAGTTTTCTCATTAACCAACTGGATCACTGTGATTTTTGGCAGGCATGACATATATTATAGGAGTATATAATCCAATGGTCAGCTTTCCAAAATTTACAGTGCAAGTAGCTCTACAAGAGAGCATCTGATGCAAAATGCACCAGGTGCACCTGAGCATAGCACCTCTGCATGTATATATATATATATATATAGTGCCACAACTACTTATGGAGCTTGGATCCTCTACTTAGATTTGGGTATGCTTGGGTGATTTGTGATGATCTAGATTGCTCTGTTTTCTCACTTGGGTGATATACCTATCCAAATCATGACACATCACCCAAGCACCAAAAAATCCAAGTAGAGGATCATTGTCCTCCCCACGCACACCTTCCTCAACAGATCGGATGAACCCCTTAACCCAATGCAGCAAGCCCCTAACCCAATGCAATAGAACCTGTCAGTAAAGCGTTACTAAAATGAGAAGTTACTTTGGAAAATAACTTGCATTATAATAACTAAATTTTGAAATAAACTTCATGAACACCTTCTTGTCAGCCGCATTATACTATAGCGGCCGGAAACATTTGCCACAAATCATCCTAACATTGACACCTTAGTCACATGAATAAAATAATGAAAATTCATTAAAAGAATGGACTATAATAAACGTTATGAACCCTTTTTTTTTTTTTACAACCGCATTGCCTTATAGTTACTGGAAATATTTGCCATTATTCCTCCCCAAATTGACACGCCAGTAAATCGTTAAAAATTAATTTAAATCATTAAATTTAGGGTCTATGCCACAGAAAAGGTTACAATTAATTTTTTTTACTAACGTGGAAATAATTAAATCATTAAACGCATCAGCAGAAGTGTGAATTGGAGACATAGAAATGGTTACAATTAATTTTTTTTTTTTTTATGTAATAATATTCTTTGATTAGTTTCCTCCTTCACCCACAAAGGTTGAAGAAAAAATATCAACTATATATGGAATTTTGACACATGCATATGTAGAGCACTTAAATAGTAAATTTTAATGTTAAAAATGATAACCACCATAATGAAATTAAAATACTTATACACAGAGAATAATTATTTATTATTATTATCTTTTTTTGATAAGCAAGAATTTTATAAACAAAGGGCAAAATATGATAATAATGCACATCACATAGAACGCTAGAATAGAAGGCCACTAAATTTGAAACCCATTTCTTCAATCCTTCGAATCTTGTTTCCCTAAGTGTAAAATTCTGCATACTCTTTAATAGGTCGTCACAGAAAGTGACAACCCGTTATGAGGTGAATTGCTCAATTTCTATTCTACATTTTACAGGAACCAAGGTCACATCTGCACTGTGTCGCTACCCCAAAATTCGACGCGCGCGAGCCTATCCCACTTTTTGCTATTTCTGGGTTTAGCGAATGCTATTTCCTAGAAGGTAGGCCGCATCGAAGTGATATTGCTGTGCCATTTGAAATTGGTTTGATTTTATTTTATGTTATAGGGTATTTGCTTTTGGGTTTTTCTTATTTTCTTTTACAAGATTTCAAGGTGGAAATAAGTCATATGAGTTAAATGTATAATGCTGAAAATTTTGGACAACATACACCAATCAACAATGTGGGAATTTTAAAAAAAATAACCACAAGAAATTTTGCTATGGTATTTGGTATGCATAAACTAAACAAGTAAGAGAATATGTACAAATTTTTTTAAAAGGTTTGGGTAAATCTAGGTAGGTCAAACTGATCTTGAAACCCATAAAAGCCTACAGCAGAATTTTCCAAACAGACTTATTCGTAGTACGCTATTTTTAGAAAAATAACAAGATAGAATTTTACCATGAATTTTGTCATGCATAAATTAAACTAGACACGTAAATGATTATGTAAAAAATTTGGCAAAATATTTTAATAAGTGTAGATTGGTCCAAATGATTTTTAAATCCATAAAAACTTATTGCAGAAAAAACTTTCCAAACAGACCTATCAATGGTATGATAATTTTAGAAAAATCTACAGAATGAATTTTGACATTAAATTTGGTGTGCATAAACTAGACAAGTAAAGGAATATATACAAAATATTTCAAAATATTTGGATAAGTCTAGATAAATCCATTTAGCCTTAAAATTCATGCAATCTGTTGTAGCGGAAATTTTCTTGCTCGAAAATGATTATTTTAAAGATTCCATTTGAGTATCAAGTTGTTTACACCATAAAATAACTGGCCAATGAAAAAATGTCTTGTAACCAATTAAAGAATGAGTTTAATTGGCTTAATGGCTTACCAATTAATGAAGGACACATGTCAAAGTCAGTTTTAAGGTGAATAATCTGGAGAAAACCAAGAATTCCCCCATGTTCTCTTCAAATAACTGCAAAAAACTGCTTTGACAGTTACTTTTTGAACATTTAAGCATGTTTTAAATATATTTTCATCAAAAAATGCAGCAAGTAACTACTAATAATTGCTGTAGTAGTTACTTTTTATATATTAAATATGTTTTAATTGTTTTTTATAAGAGAATGCATCAAATAACCGCCAAAGGTGGTTATTTTTTGAATATTTAAACATATTTTGGTAGTTTTTACATGGGAATGCAGTTATTCACGTTCAAATTCATATAGAAATAGTATGCAGCAGTTCTCCAAGTCAGAAAGCAAGATTCTACAGTCATATGTAAGTTCCAGATTGGGTTGAAGAAGCACAGTCAGAATCTTCAAACTAATCATTTTGCAGCAAAACTCCTTCACAACAAGACATGTGGACTCTGAATATGATGTAGGAGCACGTGACACTTGTCAACACTTTATTGGACATGAGTTGAAGACAGTTACCTTGAGTTGAAGGCAGTTACTTCTCAAATTCTATAAATAGAGGAAGAGACCTCATTGCAAAAGATTCCTTAACCACCGGTTCTTCAACCATCAATCACACCAACGTGTGTCTTATCTTTTTTTTACTTTACTTTACAGCATTTCCTGTTTTTCAATATCCAGATTCCATGACTTAACTTTTGTAACTCAGCCTAGTTTAGGTAACTTAGTTTTAAGATCCATCTTCTAAAGACATCCTTGTATTGAGAAGCTTTAGCAGAAGTTGTAGAGTTGCTGTACCGGAAATGAAGGTAATAATATGATTATGTGGTTTCTTTGATGTATTCTATTTTCTATTTTATTCTGTTTTCATTGTGATTCATTAATTCGCCTAAGTATTAAAAGTCCTCTTCATTGAGGCAATTCGAACAATTCACACAGTTGTTTGATTAGAAGTCAGTTTGGCTTTCTTCGAGCCAATCTTCTTAAAACGTGATAAGGTTAACTTTTCTGGCATGCCCCTCTTCAATAAAAAAATATTGCAAATAGCTAAGCAGCCATATTGAGGATTTCCAAGCGCGAACACAAGTTAACTACAATTGGAAAATAATTTGGTGTCATTGTAGTTTGATGAGTCCAGAAATTGTACCAAAAACATTTTTTTTAGAATCATTTTTTATGATTATTTACAAATTTCCTACGTAAATGGTTTGAATTGCCACATTATCATTAACCTCTTTTATAAAAGGGGCAAAGCCAAAATTGTGACTTTTTTATTAAGCATGCCTTAATTATCAAAAGCATGAAGTAAATTCATACTTAAAATAATTATGACAAATATATGGAGTCGCCACTAATCATTGGTTTAGAGACGTGATTAGTCGTGTTTTGGGATGGTATTTTTATTTTCCATTAAAAATGATGGCTTTTATTAGCTTATAAAAAATCAGAGATCACGGGTAACGTGGTTTGATTGTGAGTGGGGAAGGTGATTGTTACACAATCATAGTCTAAATATAGGTTTTGTGATGCTTTCTTATGTCTTATAACTGTATAAAAATGATAGTTTTTTTTTTTTTTTTTTTTTTTAATTTCATTTAATAATGTTAATTTTGTCCTATACAAGAAATTGGCTCAGAATCGCTCAGTTGTGGCAATAGTCAATGAAGAGGACTAAAAGAGACACTAAAGCGAATAAGATTCTCTTACAGAAACCTATCTGATGAAGGCTAGAAGTGAGAAGAGGCCAAGAATGCAACAAAATACAAAGTATTGAGGTCTATCGATAGAACCTATATCGATAGATAATTTCTATCGATAGAACCTTCCATCGATAGCTAGAATCTTCTGTTTCAATTCGAGAATTAAATTAATTATACTCTATCGATAGATGTACTTCCTATCGATAGAGAGATGGCCTCAGTGTTCGAAGATGGATCAAGTGCGACGAGATCTCTACCGATAGAGATGTTATTGCTATCGATAGAACCTCTATCGATAGCAACACTTTTATTGATAGAGAATGCGGATTTCACAAGATTTGACTGCTTACCCCATTTTTTCTGTAATTTTAAGGGCATTATTGTATTTTTGTAGTGGAACTATTTAAACAGCAGTTTATAGCCCTAATGGCAGCTTTTACTTAGGTTTGATTTTAGTTTTAGTTTTTAAGCTTTGTTCTTCAAGTTCTTAGGGTTTTAGCTTGGATTCTACTGATCATCCGTTCGATCAAGCTTTGATCATCCATGGCGAGAGAAGTTTCTTCGATCATCATGGCCAACTAAGTCTCACACTTGGGTGAGGATGAAGTTTGTATTCTCCTTGTAATTTTTGGTTATATAAATAATATTTTCTTAGTATTTATGTGATTGTATAGCTTTGTGAGATTGTTTCCATATGTTCTCTAAAGTTAAATAATTTAAAATACAATTGCATATATGTGATTGCGATTATATAGCTATACAATGGTAACAATTAGAATAAATGTAAGGTTAAGTGTACTTAGACCTAATTAGGATGGATTATGCATGCTTCGTATGACAATCCATGCCTTTTAAGGATAATGATTGCACCATAAAATTGCATATTTTTATTGCATTATTCCCATCATTTTGTGCATACTTGAGCCATTTATATT
>JAESVK010000669.1:804159-816986 GCA_017140935.1 Hamamelis virginiana | reverse complement strand
AGTCAATACTAACCGAGAATAGGATTACTCTATTCGAGGATGATTGGTCATGCTAACACTAGTAACCAAACACCCCCCAAAGAGGAGAAAGTCTATAAATATGAGTGTTAAACACACTCTAGGTAAGAGGAAACCCTAGGGCCGAATTCTCTCTCCTCTCCCTCTCCATTCTTGCTTGCCACAAAGGGTTGTGGAAGACAAGGAAGGCTTTCGGAGTCTTGCTCTCGTGTGGATACGCTTTGGAGGTTTCATCCGTTTGAAACTCGAAGGATTCCTACACCGAAGAACACAATCAAGTGAGTTTTTATTTGCTTTAATTAATTGTGTTTATTAATATATATGATCCAATGCTTGAATCGTTCTTGGAGGTTTTGTGTACATGGATTTATTTTATAAAACAGAAAAAGTTTTTGTTTTACCTTTCCGCTGCGAATCCATGTCTGTGGTTTTTCACAGAACCTTTCACCCATGACAGGTATACTAGGGCCAATGAGTACATACACAAATTCCATGGTTAGGATATGTACATTGTACTATCAAACCCTAATATCCCTAACACAGGACATCTATGGTGCCTTAGGTCTAAGGATCACTTGCATCATTGTAACCCTGAGTTGTTGTTTGACATGTAAGTAAAACTCCATTCAACAAACTCAATCAGTGATCACATTCAGTGTACTTGTTCTCAAATAAGCACCCACAGGTTTGTCCTAGTGTCATTACCACAAATGACTTGAGACTAGTCATTCTCCATATTGAGCAGACATAACCTGTGTTAGTCTATCCGGATTATTAATGCCCAATAAATAATCCTATGACTAGGAATATCTAAGAAAGAAATCTTTAACAATATAAGTTTCCTAATCTCAACTCTTGAGATCTTATATTGACATTCCTTCTAAGGACTTATCATGAATATAATAACAGAAGAATACATGATAATCAAAAGCCTATTTTATTAATGAATAATAATAATACATGAATCAACTTTATGTCCTAAATTACACCAGTGAGATTGGCTGTTAGGGCATATTACTAACAACAATTTCTTTAGACTTCGAAATGTTCTATCGATAGCGAGGATTTGTTTATCGATAGATAGCTTATCGATAGGTAGATCTTTTTCCTTTCCTTTTCTCTTTTAGTTCATTTGACTCTTTATAAGTGATATGCGCATATTTATTATTTTCCTTTCAGATATGGGAAACCCATAGGAAGATCATTATGCATCGTAGCTTGTTTTTACTTGTAAGAGTCGGTTGGAGACTTAACTTTTGAGGTAGGGATACACGTATTCTTACTAATACTGATGATAGGTTTGATTTGAAACTAAACTTGTGTTGATGAACCTGAAAATCATTTATAAAACCTTGATGCATAATTCTTCTTTCTTTATATGAAATGTTATGCGGTTGGAATGTGCAAGTATGCCATGTTATTGTGATATGTCGACATGATGCCATGATTTATCTATGTTATGTTATGTGGATTATACATGTGGATATGTTTGAGACAGAGTCAGAGAATACTCCTCTGTTAGTTGTTATTATGATGTTATGGATAGAGTGAGAGAATACTCCTCTATCGGATATGGTTTTGAAGTTTTGGATAGAGTCAGAGAATACTCCTCTATCGGTTGTGGTTATAATGAATGGGAAAGAGTCAAAGAATAATCCTCTTTCATATGGAACATATTATAGACGAATCATGAGCATAAATGATATTTTGTATTTGTGGAACTTTGATATATTACCTGTGGATATTTGTATGATTCTTGAGCCGCATATACATGTTGATTGTGGATCTTGAACTATTCAATTTATGCATCAATATTATCATTGTTAGCTAAGAATAGTATTTCTATTAAGCTAGTGGAAGCTCACCCCTGCTTTTATGCAGCAGATTCCCAAGATAGCATTGTTGGTTCGTCGAGACTGAATTTTTTTCCTTTGGTGCTAGGACTGGCTGTTTTCTGGGCTTTGATACAGAGAAATAGGTAGACACGTTTGTAGACTGTTGCATTTGGACTATTAGTTGTACAATATTCTACCTATGTGCCAGGGATGTTGGCACGTTATTATATACCATGAATATATTTTACTTTATGCATTTGACGTTTGGGGACATTGCATGTTGAGCACATTTACATTTCATGTTTGTTATATAATTTAATTGTTATATTCTGTGTGGAAATATGAATGAGCTTATCAGGTTGTATCCTTAATTGACACGTGTTGACCTACCCGGGAGGGTCCTCAGTAGCGTCAGTTTGGGGTGTTACAAAATGGTATCAGAGCTCATTAGTAGGTCCATCATGGGATTCATGCATTACATGTAGAGACGAATGTAAGGACTTAGAGATAGGGTATAGTTCATGCATCATGATTTGTGTGATGGGTAGAAACATTCTAGAATGGGTTTGGGTTTTATGAACTAACTTTGAATTTGACTATGTGTGATTTTTCTGTGAAGAGGAGAAATGGATAATAGAAGGAGTACACACCGTACTTCTGAAACAGGCGAACCCTCAAATGCATCTCAAACACTGGAAGAGGGTGGAGAGATTTATAACCTCCTACGAGAAATGACTTCTACATTTAGGAGATTTTCAGGGAGCAGTGCCACAGGTGATGCAGAGGGGAGAAGGTCACAAGCGTTAAGGGATTTCCAGCGACAGAATGCACCGAAGTTTAGAGGTGGTTCAGATCCATTAGAAGCTGACAGATGGTTGGATGAAGTATTCCAGTTATTTGAGACTGTGAACCCCCGCAGCTTTCAGGGTGAGTTTTGCCACTAATTTATTTAGGGGCGATGCAGGTACTTGGTGGGCAAGCGTTCGAGCTAATCCAGAACGAAATGCTGCTAGGATGAATTGAGATCAATTCAAGGATGTGTTCAAAGGTAAATATGTACCACCGGCTTTTCAAAGAGTTAAAGAATAAGAATTTTTGAGATTACAACAACGAGATATGACTGTATTGGAGTATGAAGCCAAGTTTATGGAGTTATCTCGATATGCTGGTGCTTTGATTGCCACAGATTCTGCGAAGGCGAGGAGATTTGAGACAGGGTTGAGGCTTGATATTCGAGAAAAGTTAGCGCCGCTTATGCTTACCACTTATGCTGGAGTTACTGAACGTACTTATGTTATAGAAAGGAGTAACTTGGAGATTCAAGGAATTCGAGGGACTCAATCTAGAAGACTGAAATCTGGAAGAGGATCAGGGAGAAATTTCAGTAGGGGACAGAGTTCAGGGCAAGGACTTGGGCAAGGATCAAGTTAGGAACAAGAGAACGTTATGGCACATAATTTCTCTCAAGGATCAGGATATGTCCAAGGCTATGGTCAAAGTTACAGACAGGATGCTGGGGGAAATCAAGAAGTTATGGAGCTCAGCGTAGAGTTGGGAGATGAGGTAGAAGTTCGAATAGTGGCTCCAGTGCTAGTTCGGGATCCTCAGGAGGTCGATCCAGGAATTCACCCTATCAGTGCCCAAGTCAATTTGGCGGCAGAGGTGGAGGTCATGATGAGAGTGGGAGGTTGATTTGCTATTCTTGGGGGAATGAAGGGCACATTCGTCGAAATTGTCCCTTTTCAATTGATGATACCCCCACTTCTCAAACACCACAGTCCCAGCAGTACCCTCCATATTCTCAACCTCAAAGTTTTCAGTTTCCTCAGTATCAAGCACCTCAGCAGTAGAATTTTCCACGCCCATCTTTTCAGACAGGTCAATTCCGCCCTTTTTCCTCTAACCCAAGACCAGCGCAGCAACCTCAGACGTCTCAGCAAGCTTCGTCAAGTTGTCAACCACAGAATCAGTCGAATAGAGGTAGATGACGAGGTCAGAACGCAGCGGGTCGAGCTTTCGCCATGGTTTCTCCAAATACTGGCTCTATCAACGAAGTTGTTGAGGGTATGTTTTCTCTTTATAATTCTTGGGTTCGCGTGTTATTTGATTCGGGTTCCACACATTCTTTTATAGATATGGATTGTGCTATCTATTTGGGATTATCTTTTCAACCTTTGGGTTATTCTTTGAGTGTGTCTACACCAGTGGGAATGGATGTAGACGTGGAGTTGGTCTGTCGGTCATGTGATGTGATTATAGAAGGGCATAAGTTATACGCTGATCATATTGTCCTACCATTGTTTGGGTATGACGTTATTTTGGGAATGGATTGGTTAGCTAATTATAGGGCTTTGGTCGATTGTTTTCGAAAGAGGATGGTGCTCTTTTTGCCTAATGGTGACAGCGTCTGCTATGTTGGGGATAGAGGTAGATCCACTCTGTTTCCTCATAGCAAGAAAAACTTCAAGCGTTCTCAAGCTTGTGTATTTGTTAATGCGCTAGCTTCTTTGGACTTGGATGTTTCTGACTCCACAAGTCTAGTGGGTGTTCCTGTCGTAAGGGAATATCTCGATGTTTTTCCAAATGAGTTGCCAGGTTTGCCGCCTCATCGGGAAGTAGATTTTTCAATAGAGGTTTATCGTGGTACTGATCCTATCCATCTTCCTTTGTATATGATGGCTCCGGCAGAAATGAAAGTTTTGAAGGCCCAGTTGGAAGAATTGGAAGTTAAGGGATTCATCAGAAATAGTCATTCACCCTAGAGTTCTCCCGTATTGTTTGTGAAGAAGAAAGATGGATCCTTGAGGCTATGTGTGGATTACAGGAAGTTGAATGGAGTTACTGTAAAGAATCGTTATCCTCCTCCTCGTATTGATGAGCTGTTTGATAAGTTGAAGGATTCATGTTACTTCTCTAAGATCGACTTACGATCAGGGTATTATCAACTTCGAGTTAGAGAAGAAGACATATCTAAAACTGCGTTTAACACTCGCTATGGGTTGTATGAATTTCTAGTCATGCCTTTCGGTCTGACCAATGCCCCAGCTGCATTTATGGACTTAATGAATAGAGTGTTCCATCCTTATCTTGACAAGTTCGTGGTGGTATTCGTGGATGATATCCTCGTATACTCGAAATCCAAGTGGGAACACGCGTTTCACCTTCGTACGGTCCTGCAGCTTTTGAGAGATCATAAACTCTATGTGAAGAAAGAGAAATGTGAATTTTGGTTGAATGAAGTAAAGTTCCTTGGGCATGTGATTTCTCAGGAAGGTATTTCCGTTGATCCTTCTAAAGTTGATGCCTTGTTGAATTGGGAGAGGCCGAAAAGCGTTTCAGAAATTCGTAGTTTCTTGGGTCTAGCGGGATATTATCGTCGTTTTATTCAGGATTTTTCCGGCATCGCAGCTCCTCTAACTCGACTCACTAGAAAAGGCATGGTGTATAATTGGGATGAAAAGTGCGAGTCTGCTTTTCGGAAATTACAACAGAGACTAACTTCAGCTCCAGTTCTTGTGGACCCAATGAGTGGGATAGGATATACAGTTTATTGTGATGCCTTACGCCAAGGTTTGGGTTGTATACTAATGCAAAATGGCAGGGTTGTTGCCTATGGCTCGAGACAATTAAAACCTCATGAGTTGAACTATCCTACCCATGACTTGGAGTTAGCGGCGGTGGTGTTCGCTTTAAAATCTTGGAGGTCTTATCTTTATGGTGAAAACTTTGAGGTATTCACAGATCATAAAAGCTTGAAGTATATTTTCTCGTAGAAGGATTTGAATTTGAGACAGCGTCGTTGGGTGGAATTTATAGAAGATTATGATTTTGAGTTGAAGTATCTTCCTGGTAAGGCCAATGTTGTAGCTGACGCTTTAAGTAGGAAACCCCACTCCAGAGTTAGTAGTTTGGCTTTGGACAGATGGTCCATGTGGAATGTTTTAAAGGATTATGAAATTTATGATATTGGGGATTGCTCTCAAGTGCGTTTATATAATTTTACCGTTCAGCCTCTGTTAAATTCTCGTGTGATTGAAGCTCAAACCCGAAACAAACAAGCCAACGACATTATCTCTATGATTAGTCAAGGAACAGAACCTGAAGGATGGAGAATCTCTACTTCAGATGGAGGACTTCGGTTTCGTAATAGACTTTTCGTTCCAAGGGATCCAGTGCGTGATGAAGTTCTCAATGAAGCTCATCGATCTCGATTCTGAATTCACCCTGGAACAACGAAGATGTATCAAGACTTAAAAAGACAATTCTGGTGGAGAGGAATGAGAAAGGATGGAGGAAAGTTTGTGGCTCAATGTCTTGTTTGCCAATAAGTAAAGACTGAACATAAGAAGCCAGCTGGAAAGCTGCAATCGCTACCAATACCTGAATGGAAATGGAAGCACATCACTATGGATTTTGTCACTGGTTTGCCTCGAACTCAGAAAAGACATGACACAGTGTGGGTGATTGTTGATAGACTGACGAAATCCGCTCACTTTTTGCCTACTAAGGAGACTGACAGGTTGGAGTATTTGAGCAGGTTGTACGTTGAAGAAATTATTCGACTTCACGGTGTGCCAATAACCATAATTTCTGATCGAGATGCTAGATTTACAGCTCGTTTTTGGAAAGCTCTGAATAGAGCTTTGGGCACACAGTTAACCATGAGTACGGCGCACCATCCTCAAACAGATGGTCAATCAGAACGCACTATACAGAGTTTAGAAGACTTGTTACGTGCTTGCGCTTTGGAATTTCGTGGGAGTTGGGACAAGTACTTGAGATTTGCTGAATTTGCCTACAACAACAGTTTTCAAGCAAGTATTGGTATGGTGCCTTTTGAAGCTCTGTATGGACGACCTTGTAGATCGCCTATTTGTTGGGCTGAAGTTGGAGAGAAACATGTTGAAGGACCTTGATTCATCAAGGATACTTCAGAAAAGATTCAAATTATTAAGGAACGTCTGAAAACTGCCCAAAGCCGACAAAAGAGCTATGCAGATACTCACCGTAGAGGATTAAAGTTTAATGTTGGTGACTTTGTGTTTTTGAAGGCTTCACCTCGAAAAGGAGTCGTACGTTTTGGGAAAAAGAGTAAACTCGAGCCGAGATTCATAGGACCCTTCCAAATTACGAAAGAAGTTGGCGAAGTAGCGTATCAGTTGGATTTGCCTCCTGATTTGGATAAAGTACACAATGTTTTCCATGTGTCTATGCTTATAAAGTGTCTTCTTGACTCCTCGCATGCGATTCAGTTACCTGTGGATAAACTAAAGAAGAATTGCATCTATTTGGAACTTCCAGTCCAAATCATTGACAGACAATAGAAAGTTTTGAGAAATCGAATGGTTCCACATGTGAAAGTTCTATGGAGACACCATGATGTTGAAGAAGAAACTTGGGAGTTGGAGTCTAGCATGAGAGAGAAATATCCTCATTTGTTCGAGAACTTGGAGTTTTGAATTTCTGGGACGAAATTCTTTTAAGGGGGTGAGATTGTGAAAACCCAAGTTTTAAAACCTTTATTTTATTGATTTTCTTTACAAAAAAAAAAAACTCTCATATTTACAAAATTGCCATTAGACATTTTAATAAACCAAACATCCCCCTCCCCTATTCATTCTCCATTTAGGCAGAAAAAAGGAGAGGCCCGAGAGAGGGAGAGGCGACCCTCCGTGAAGCTTGTCGTCGTCGTTCCGCCGGATCTAGGTAAGCATGTGTAGTTCTTTAGTTCTTCTTCCTTCTTCTATTTATTTTGGTTTTCAAAACCCATTTTGTGGGTTTGATATGGAAGTTTGGATTTGTGAGGAATGGTCGTTGGTGGGTTATAGATAATGGTAGATCGGGCTGCTTTGTGTATAGTTTGAAGGTTTTGGTTGAGAAAATGTGGGTATTTTGATTATATGTGATGTTTTGGGTTTATATGGGTTCTATGCCTAAAACCTTGTGGTTTCTCAAATCGTACCGTTGGATTTTCGTTGTTTTTATGGATTTTGGTAGAAATGGGCTCATTTGTTATAGACCTATGATTTTGTGATTGGATTTTGAGTAAGAATTGGAAAATGAGAAGTTTTTGGCGGGATTAGTGTTTTACTGCTCGCGGGCATGAAAACTTCGCGATCTCTATCGATAGATGTAGAACATCTATCGATAGAAGATGCTCACTGACCTCACAATTTCTTTAGACTTCGAAATATTCTATCGATAGCGAGGATTTGTCTATCGATAGATAGCCTATCGATAGGTAGATCTTTTTCCTTTCCTTTTCTCTTCTAGTTCATTTGACTCTTTATAAGTGATATGCGCATATTTTTTATTTTCCTTTCAGATATGGGAAACCCATGGGAAGATCATTATGCATCGTAGCTTGCTTTTACTTGTAAGAGTCGGTTGGAGACTTAACTTTTGAGGTAGAGATACACGTATTCTTACTAATACTGATGATAGGTTTGATTTGAAACTAAACTTGTGTTGATGAACCTGAAAATCATTTATAAAACCTTGATGCATAATTCCTCTTTCTTTATATGAAATGTTATGCGGTTGGAATGTGCAAGTATGCCATGTTATTGTGATATGTCGACATGATGCCATGATTTATCTATGTTATGTTATGTGGATTATACATGTGGATATGTTTGAGACAGAGTCAGAGAATACTCCTCTGTTAGTTGTTATTATGATGCTATGGATAGAGTCAGAGAATTCTCCTCTGTTAGTTGTTATTATGATGTTATGGATAGAGTCAGAGAATACTCCTCTATCGGATATGGATTTGACGTTTTGGATAGAGTCAGAGAATACTCCTTTATCGGTTGTGGTTATAATGAATGGGAAAGAGTCAGAGAATACTCATCTTTCATATGGGACATATTATAGACGAATCACGAGCATAAATGATATTTTGTATTTGTGGAACTCTGATATATTACCTATGGATATTTGTATGATTCTTGAGCCTCATATACATGTTGATTATGGATCTTGAACTATTCGATTTATGCATCAATATTATCATTGTTAGCTAAGAATAGTATTTTTACTGAGCTAGTGGAAGCTCACCCCTGCTTTTATGCAGCAGATTCCGAAGATAGCGTTGCTGGTTCGTCGAGACTGAATTCTTTTCCTTTGGTGCTAGGACTGGCTGTTTTCTGGGCTTTGGTACAGAGAAATAGGTAGACACATTTGTAGACTGTTGCATTTGGACTATTAGTTGTACAATATTCTACCTATGTGCCAGGGATGTTGGCAGGTTATTATATACCGTGAATATATTTTACTTTATGCATTTGACGTTTGGGGACATTGCATGTTGAGCACATTTACATTTCATGTTTGTTATATAATTTCTTTGTTATATTCTGTGTGGAAATGTGAATAAGCTTATCAGGTTGTATCCCTAATTGACACGTGTTGACCTACCCGGGAGGGTCCTCAGTAGCGTCAGTTTGGGGCGTTACAAATATTTTGCAACTTGGTCCTCCCTAATTAACTATTAATTAAAGAGACCTTATAAGTTACATTAATTAAAAACTTACCCCTCACATAAATTAAAGAGCTCTCTTGTGTCCTTTTGTGTGCGACCCTTTGGATTCACCCCAACCTAGTAGTGGATCGGGACATCTCATGTTCCCTAAAATAGAAACTTTCTATTTTTGGTTCAATTGGAATAATTCCAATTTTGCTTTCAATGATAACACTTACCATTAGGCCTTCACTAGTCACGAGTGACATCTAGCAACATATTATGACGTACCCTAGGTGTGGGTGAATAGTAGAACTATATGAACCCTTCATGTTACTTAATCCTTCATCGCCTAATGTCACTGTTAAGATAATTAGGCATGGTTATTAAGTTAAGCCCTATCTTAACAACTTGTTATATATTCTACAAAGTATATAATCTCAATAAGGTGAACTTGATGAAACTCTTTCACAGTTCACCTATCACTATGGCCATAGATTCAAACTGAGAATTATCTTTTTGAACTAACCCTGACATTCTCTCTTAACAAAGTGAGAGCCATGATTCCTTCTTGCGCACTCATTTATCTTCATACACAACCCACTAGAGCTAATGAGTACCGATTACACCCTAATGGTTAAGGATGTACGAAATACTATCAAACCCTAGTAACTTATGCACAAGATACCTTTGGTGCCTCAGGTCTGAAGATTATCAAATAACTGATCGTAACATAAGAATATTCTTTTGACTTAAACTCCATAAGAATATTCTTGCAGATCATGTTCAGTGTACATGTTCTCTAACATGCAGCCACAGATTAACTATAGTGTCACTACACTGATAGGAAAGACTACCTATCTTCCCACTGGAGCTAGTTTAAATCTGTGCTACTCTTAATGGTTTATAAATGTCCACTTTAATAAACCTATGAGCAGGAATTGTTTAGAATAAATGTGTACGAGAAATATTAGTTTCTCTATCTCAACAACTTGAGATGTATATTTCTCTTATCATTTATTCATGGACCTTATCATATATATTTAAACATATAAGACAAGTTATACCTTCTATTTAATATAATATGAAATTGACATACCCTTTAGGATTGGTTTTAGGGCATATCTCTAACACCGTGCTTACCAAGACTCAATTGAATTGAGGTTAACACATGGTTTTATAAATATTTAAATCTTGATCGTAGTTGGGAATAACCTCCCTAGCTTGGAACGATCAAATTTTTGGCGCCGTTGCCGGGAACTACGTAACGGTTTTTGAAACTTGAATAAATTTAATTATAGTCGTAGTTAGGAATATCTTTTCTTTTCTTTTCATTCAGTTTATTTCTTTTATTATTTTTGATACTCTTTCCTCAATTGTAGGTTTGCCCATTCTGCATCCGAATACTGCGCGCTTAAAAGCCAAAAAGGCAATTGCTAAAAAATAACGCTCTAATTAGGTGCCAATGATTTGGAAAGGACTGCACAAAGATTAGTGAATGGGATCGAGATGAGTTATCTTTTTCTTTGTTTTTCCTATTTATTTCTTTTTCATTTTCATCCATTCATTTGCATCTGGTAGGTTTGTGGTTAAGATAGTGCATTCAAGGTAGGAGGTCTTTATCCATATATTTGGATCCTTTTGACCCTGAACTAGAGAATACCTTGAGAGCTGCTAGAGGTTCTCAGAGACATTTCCAAGAATCAGTACTTGTGCAATCTTATACCATGGCAGATGCTAATGTAAATAATAATGGGGCACCTGTTAATAATACCCCAGCCCCAGAAGGCCAGAGGACCCTTTGGGATCACTTTATGCCTAATAGCTGAAAGAATACGCCATGGGAAAGCAGCGGAATGTTAACAATAAAAATTTCCCATTGATATTCATCCAAGAATCGAACTCAAACTATAAAAACGAATCTAAACAATTATTCAAACATGAAATAAAAGCTTGTGATGGCCGGCCCTAGGGTTTATCCTCCTCTATTTATAAACATCTCCTCTTATAATGATGTTTGGTTACAAGTGCTAGCTTGACCAAACATCATATTTGATTAGTTATATTCTAGTTTAGTATATCCTTAATCCCTTTAATTATTAACACTTAATAATAAGGATTAAGCTAATATCTAAATTAGAATATCCCCTCTTACAAATTCAAGAATATCACTTAAGCCCTTATGTGTGTGACCCATTGGGTTCACCCCAACCTAGTAGTGGCTCGGGAACATCGCATGTTTCCCAAAATAGAAACTTTCTATTTTTTGGTTCAATTGAAACTATTCCAATTTTGCCCTCAATGATAACACTTATCATTAGGCCTACACTAGTCATGAGTGACATCTAGCAACATATCATGACGTGCCCTAGGTGTGGGTGAATATACGAATATAAATGAACCCTTCGTGTAATAAATAATCCTTCACCAAACAATGTCACGATTAAGTTATTCGGGTATGGATTCATGTCAAACCCTAACTTAATCCTGTGTTAGCCATTCACCAAAATATAAACTCAATTAGGTTAACCCATGAAAACTCTTTTCCTTGGTTACCTTCTGCTTTGGCCAAAGACTTCATTGAGTTATTATTTGTGAATTAACTGTGACATTCTCCCTTTGATATTAAGGGTGGTGATCCCCTATTGCATACTCACCTATCTTCATATACAACTTACTAAAGCCAATGAGCACCGATTACATCCTCATGATTAAGGGTGTACAAGATACTATCAAACTCTAGTAATTCATATATAAGATAACTAGTGGTGTCTCAGGTATGAGGATTACAAATGTGACTATACACATGAGCAGCTTTTGACATTCAAATACATCTCCATAAGCTGTACTCATATTGGTCACGTTTAGTGTACTTGTTCTCTAACAAGCACCCACAGGTTTACTATAGTGTCTCTACATAGATGGCTTGAGACTCACCATCCTCCCATTGGAGCTAGTATAACCTGAGCTAATCTTAATGGTTTATTATCGCCCAAATAAATAAACCTATGATCAGGACCATATCTAGAATAGATGTTCTTGAGAATCATATGTCTCTCTATCTCAACACTTGAGATACAATTCTCTATCATACTATTCAAGGACATTATCATGAACAGTTATAAATAACAC
This sequence comes from Hamamelis virginiana, assembly GCA_017140935.1. NCBI lineage: Eukaryota > Viridiplantae > Streptophyta > Magnoliopsida > Saxifragales > Hamamelidaceae > Hamamelis > Hamamelis virginiana. The sequence goes on along the minus strand of JAESVK010000669.1, from coordinate 804,539 downwards.
AAGTTTACATGATAATATTAAATCCATTCTATAGATGAATAAGATTCATACAATAACATAAATGAAATAAAGTTCCCTAAGTATAACCTACTAATTGGTTTTAGGGCACACTTCTAACAATAGCTTCACTCCACCTTTTTGTATTCAAATACCTAACATAGAGAATCTCATATACGAGTGTCCCCGTGAAAGATCGCTGCTAAGATCAGAGACGAATCCCGAGGAACATACAACGGTAATGGTCCTGTCACAACCATTTCCAGTTCCAAAGGAGGTGACATCATGAAGAAAATATGATTTTATACATACATACATACATACATACATACATACATATATATATATATATATATATATATATATATATATATATATATATA
>JAESVK010000669.1:787489-803759 GCA_017140935.1 Hamamelis virginiana | reverse complement strand
ATATATATATATATATATATATATATATATATATATATATATATATAGGAATATAAGATCGAGTTCGAGAACCGTTTTTCCAATGATCAATATATATATAATATACATCAATCACTGGTTGATGCTTTAGATAGATTCGGCTTTTAAAATTATAAAGAATAAGTAAATTTTTATTGACAACAATAAAATATTCATACTTATAGAAATTGAGAGATGATATTGGACTTTCTTACACACTTTTAGAATATTCCCACTTTCTCTCTCTAGAACTAATAGAAAACAAGAAAATTCTCTCGAAGTAATAAAAGACCGATCTCTTTTACATGTACTTCACTCCTATTTATAGTGAAATTCTGTAACAGAATTTCACTTATAATCATTAGATCTGTGACAAGGACATAACACGTGACTAACAATAAAATATGAGATTACAAAAATATCACAAAAGTACAATTTGTTGTAGTAATGCCATTCATCGATTCCACACCATATAACTTTATTCTCCCCGCATCAGTATCAGTTGCATCAATTCTGATGACTATAAATATGTATCCTTTCAATCCTTTTTGACCTTTTTGACCATCTAACAATAAAGGCCCCTTGTAGAAGACCCGCCAAAACAAAAAGGACAAGGGACTGCTGTGAAATAAAAAAGAGGAACTGGGAGAATATCAAATCAAAATGGCGACTGAAAAGCCAAAAGATATATATATATATATATATATATATATATATATATATATATATATATATATATATATATATATATATATATATATATAGTAGATAGATCTAAATAATTTAGATATATAAAATATAATTCCAGGAAAAAGAACGGTTTTAAGAACTGGAAAAACAAAATAAGAAAGGCAAATAAACTCATCTGGAATTATAAATTAGAAATTACTATTCAAAATTTTGTATCGGAATGTAGAATCTTTAAATTTGATAAAAGAATTTGAAAAGAAATATGAATAGTAATAAGGTGTAGGAAATAAAAAGAGAGGCCAAATACAGAGCAAATAAGATGGATTAAGGTAAAGTCAAAGACCTTTAATGCGGAATCCAAATTATTATCAACATGCTGTATAAAAATGTAAAGAAGAAATAAAAGAATAAGTGGGAAAGAAAAGAACCAGATAAATCAATAAAAAGAAAAGAAAACAAAGAAAGTATCAGGAATCGAAAAGGTCGGCAAAAAGAAATAATAAGGGGGCGTGGGAAAAGAGAAAATGTTAGGTGAAAGGACATTGGGGACAGTGGACAGTCATCGGAGACGACGTCTATGACTGGTGGAAGGACGGCGTTTCGATTCAGGAGTGACTGCGTGATCGGCTATAAAAGCTAAAGGAGAAAAAAAAAGAAAAGAGGAGAAAAAGAAAAAAAAAAAGAAAGAACAATAGCGGATAAGGGCAAGGGTATTATGTGAGAGGAGAAGAAGGAGCCAAAGCGAAGGAGAACGGAGGCAGTTCTCCAGCTTGGCGGTATGAGGAGAGGGGAAGAGGGGGAGAGGACGAGTGAAGAAAGAAATATGCCGATCACGGCAGAAGCCAAAGAGAAAGAGAAGAGAAGCAGAAAAAGAGAACTGAGAGCTATGAGGGAAGAAAACTCAAAGAACTTCCCGCAATGTATAAAGGGGTGTTTATTAAAGGGTAACCAAGGAACCAACATTTCAAACCTGAGTTGAGTGTGGGATATGGTTGGTTTTGTAAGAAACCAACATATTAAACCTGACATGGATGGATGGAACCCAACAACTGGTTGTGGTTTCATCCTTTTATGCCTTGGATGAGCAGTGAAATCCCGTCATTTGATGTGGTTTCATTTGCTCTCGTATGTCCCCTTGGATGAGCAGAGACTTCAGTGACAGTAAATTCATCTTCAGAGAATTTAACACCATCCAGGGGGATTTGGGTAGTTAGATAGGATATAAAAGGAAATGGGTATGTATGTATAGGTTTATGAGAAGTGTACAAAGGGCAGGGAAAATATTGTAACCAATAAACGAAAAAAAAAATAGAGGTACTGAATATGTATTGTAACCATCTCATATATAAACGAGCAATAAGATTGCAAATATTTGTGAGCAAAGTTGACTGAATCTCTCCTTTTTGTTGTATACTGTATCTATCATGTTTTTTTTTTTGTAATACTAATAATTAATAATATTGAATGGGAACATATGAAGAGGAAAAGGGAGCACTAGAGGTTACTCCCAGAATGATAGAATTTATGCATTCAGTGAAGAGGGGGATGACAACTATTTTGAAGGCAATAATGTCAGAATGGAATAGAGAGAATGTTAGGTATTCTATTCTATGTCCGGATGAACGATTAGAAGCTGCGAATACCCAATATAAACTAATAATGCAATTTATGAATCCTCTGACAAGAATAAACTAGAGAAGATGGGAGAACGAAATGAATACAAATATTAATGGGGAAAAAGCTGGAGCAGACATTTTGAAAATGGAAACTGTTGGCCTTATGGCCTTCACTCTTGTTTAGTAATTGATTTTGATGATAACAAACACTGTGCTATGAATATTTAATATAGTGCATATGTTCTTTATTGAATCTCTTGACATTATCAAATGCATATATTATTGAATGTCATACTTATGCTATGATCATTTGAATCCAACCTTGTGGCTTTTATAGTTGCTATCTAGCACATATATCGTGTGAAAACAGGATTCAATGAAGTCGAGCCATCAATGAAGATCAAAGCTCAACCATTATAGAAATGAAGCTCTTGTACTACAAATGAACCTTGTGAATATGTATATGATGTACATTCACTAAGAACCTTGAGGAGAAGTCATTGCATTGATGCAATCCATTGATGAAGCCAAACAAGCCTAGCACAAGCCAATCACAAGACTTAAAGAACCTTTGTGAAGACTTTAAGTTCTTTCATGTGTGAGTGTTTAGGATTTTCTTGTGAATCTTTCATTAGGATTGAATTATATTGGCTAAATGGACTATGACTCAAGACCATAAGCTTTAAACTTTGGAAAATCACTTTTTGGTCTCAAATTGTTTAAAACTCATAGTCAACCATATGGACCCAAAAGACAAAATATTTTTATACCTTTTATTTTGGCTTAAACATCTTTTGAAAAACATTTTGATCTAAGCCAAGACATAGTGGGAACAAGTGATTTTGATAAGCAAAGTTGCACATATTGAAAAAGACTGTTTTTGAGGTTTATCACTCAAAACAGTCGATTGTTTTCCTAAGATAGTCGACTGTTTGTGTGATACAGTTGACTGTTTGGTCGACTGTTTGAGACAGTAGCTTTGTTTCTCGAACATAATTCCTTAGTCGACTAACCGAGCCCTGAACCCTATAACGACTAGTTTTTGACAAATCTAAACGGCTCTATTTTGGTTTCTAACGAGCATATCTTTTGGGATATATATATATATATACTCATCATTTGAGTCTTAAAGAAGCCAATGATCATACACAAACTCAAGCCAACATAGTATATGCTTGTCAATTGTGGGTGTGCTCAATAAATTCCCAAGCATAGGAGTTGAAGTATCGCTAAGCAAAATAAAACTGAGGGAAGTCCCCCGGTCATCTCCACAGGGAATGGGGTCATAGAAGGGTCCTTAGGTATTGATACCCAATAAATGTACAAGAAATGTAAATCATGGGGGTTTGTTGATTGATTTGATTGGGTAACCGATTGGTCTTGATAATTAACACAAAGAAAGCAAGTGATAGGATTCTAGGGCTTCCACTCATCCACAACTAGGTAACAAGCATCTCTCATTGATAGACTCATCTTGGATACATTGAAGAATGGTCTTTGATGGATGATACAACTTTAAAAGCTTTTATAACAAAGAGGGACAGAAGAATGATAGTAAATGCTCACTTGGACATTTTGACAAACACTTAGAGTGCATATAGGTTCAAGCACAATGTGTACCAAGATTCACTTGTTCACATATTGTCAAGAAGATGCCACACTAAACATTATGAAGAGATGAGAGAGTGTTGTTACCTTGGTTGGTGATGAGTTTCCACCGTTCAAATCCTATCTTGGAGGTTAGAACTCCATTAAAGCTAAGGTATGAACCATAAATGCAAGAACAACAACCATAAATACAAAAGAGATGGAAATAAATGCTATTGATTGATTTAAAGACAAATAACCAAAGTTCAAAAACTAAATAACAAGTTTAAATAACCAAACTAAAGATTACAACTGAAGATTAACAAGAACAAAGAGAAATCTAAGCTAAACTATGCATAAAACCCTAGAAATATGAAAAACCCTAACCTAAACTACGTAAACCTAAAAGAACTAAGTGAAAAAACCCCCATTCAGCTGAGAATGAGAGTATTTATACTTCTTATACTAATGGGGGCTAAAGACGAGAGTGCCCTTGCACAAATATACAATTTACGAACATAACGGGTGAAATCTCGAGCCCCAGTACCGGTACTCAACTTCTAGTACCAGTACTTAAATACTACTGCCAAAAATATGCACCTCAGTACCGGTACTCAACTTGCTAGTACCGGTACTGATTGCATCTCAACATGCTTCATTTTATAGCATTCGGAGGCTAATTTCGATGGTTTTACACCGTAAGTATTTTGATTTAGTTAGTTTCAATGTTAATGTGTGTTCTGTGCTTTTTGTAGGAAAACTCGCCAATATTCTATTTTGGAGCTCGTGGAGATCAAGTGAGAGAGCTATGCATGCTAGGAGCTTGGTTCAAGGTGGATTGCATGATAGGAGGATGGTTTGAGATGGATTTAATGTGCCAAAGTTGATAGAAAAGTGTTAAGAGCAATTTGGAGACTTTTAGAAAAGTGTTAGTTTTTTTTCCCGACGAAAACTTCTAACCGGGATTTTTTGCGCGCTAAGGCCACAAGGTCAATCGCTAAAAATTTAATTGCCCAGGTGCCAAAGATTTGGATAGGACTGGGTAAAGACTAGCAACCGGGATCGAGGGGAGTTCCTTCTCACCTTATTCTTATTATTTTTCTTTTTATTTAGTGGTACTGCATCTCTTGCATTACATCTAGTTAGGAAGTCGTCTTTGTCCTTCAATCTACCTAAGAAAGGAAGTGTGTATGAGGTCGATAATAATTTTTTGATGAATCAACAAGTGGCAGCATTGTCCAAGAAATTGGATCAATTGCTTGCAGCTCAAGGCCAACTACCTAGGATACCTCATTTTCAAGTTAATGAGGTCTGTGGGATTTGCGCGAACATAAGCCATGACACTTTCTCTTGTCCTATGGCTAATCAGTACCCAGAGTTCATTCAGGATCAGGTAAATGCAACCCAAGGGTTCTCTAACTCTTGGAATGACCCGTATTTTAATTCTTTCAATTCAGATTGGGAGAGTCACCCTAACTTGTGGTGGTCTCAACTCTTTCAAGGGTCAAACAGTCAGTTTTACCAACAATCTAGGGAAAATTTTTGTTGGGAGGAGTCCAATATTGATCAATCCTATATGCTTCCCCATCTCCAATCTCAGTACCAAAGTGTCACTCAACCCCAACAAGAGCAACCCCAAGGGAGTTCTGACTTTGAGGACAAGGTTCTCAATGCTTTAAAGAATATAGAGGCTGATAGTCAACTTCTTCATTCTCATTCTCAGTCCATAGCTAAATTAGAGCAACAAGTTGGGCAAATCACGGCAATTTTTAGTTGTCATGAGGAGGGTAGGCTTCCAAGTCAACCCGAGCATAACCCCATAGACACATTTGTGGATGGGACTTCTCATTCGCAATACCCTCAACACCTTGAGGAAGTAAACACTGATATGAGTTTAAGGAGTGAGATAGTCACGGCTACTAAAGTTGGGGGGGAGTATAGTGAAAATGAAATAGGAGATGAGTTTAGAGTCCCCGAGGTGGTAGACCTTAATAGGCAAGAGGAGTTTACTAGTGAAAGAAAGATGCAAGAGCTTAGTGAGCCTAAAAGTGTCAGGAAATTAGGGAAAGAGGTTGACGAGACATTACCATATACCGCATGCTTTGATTCTTTTGATGTATGCCCGCCTCAATTTGATAATATTTGTGTGGATCTTGTTATTTCAATGATTAATAAACTTTTTGAGTCCACACTCTTCTTAGGCATTATACCTTGGTGGCCAAAGGTAAGTTATTTTCCCTAATGCTTCCTATTCTTGAATCAAATTCCTTAACTAAGTTTCTATTATGTCGATTGAAGCTTTTACCGGCTAAAATTGTAATACAAAAACTTGTTTTTGGGAGGAGACCAAAGGAGAAGGAACATGTTTGCTTTCGGTGGTATGGTATGGATTAATTTATTCCTTTCTCTTGTGCATTTTGTCTGTTATGCCTTATTGTGATTTACTTACATTGAGGACAATGCATGATTTAAGTTGGGGGGGGGAGGAATAGAGTTTTTGGAAAATTTTTGAAAAATTTCAGTCATTCCCTTAAGCATTGAGTGATTTTTGAACTTGTTTCAATATGTGTATGCTTTTATTAGTCTACAAATCTCTGAGCTATGGTTTGTTTTGAGATTATGCATATGTGTAGGTGAATTTCCGAATTGCACATGCACGAATCATTCATGATTTTTTCTAAACCAAAGAGTGCCTTGCTTAAATTTGTCTTTTCTTGTTTCATTCTTCATCTCCATCTCCATGTGAAAATTCGGTTTTCTTATCTATTCATTCCACATCCATTTTTATGTTAGTTTAGCATTTGCATGACGGATAGTTTTGTTGCGCATTATAAACCTTTGTAAGTCATGGAAAAGGATTATAGGCCATTTTTTGTTTATTTGAGCTTAAAAATTCTTTCATATCAAATTGCCATTCGCACTTAATTTGAGCCTTCAAGTTTCCTTTTCTTGGCCAGCTTAGGAAACCTAATGGTAGAGGTTAGGTGAGTTAATTCTTGGTTGGAATGTTTTGTGTTTTGAGTCTTTGAGTCTTGTTCTTGGTGTTGTGATATTTTGTGTGCCATGTCTCAGTATTGAGCAGTTTCTTTGTTAAGGAGTTGGAATTTGTGATATAGATGATTAAAGGATTGAATAATGCATCTTCGAAAAAAAAAATGAAAAGAAAGAAAGTTGGAAAAGAAGAAATAAAAAAAAAAAAAAAAAGAGTTTGCTCGTGTATTACCCCTCTAAAAGCTAAAAATATCAAGCTCAATTCAAGTTGGAGGGTGTGTAAAAAAGACGATCAAAAGTGAATGATGCAACAAAAATAAAAACCCAAGAAATTTTTATATTCCAATCTTCTTTGAACTCAGTAATTCTGCTATAGAGCATGGTGCATTGTTTTTAGTCCTTGGGGGTTGGGTTGTGTAAGTTATGGTTTGTTTTGTGTTTTTAGAGTAGTTTATGTGTGTCTTGTATTGTTTTAGGTTTTGTGTATGTGATGGTTGGGTAGAGAACCTAAACCATGTTTTTAAACCATCACATGTCTTTTTGTTTTCCATCCTTGAACCAAAAGGCTTTATTGAGCACATAAAGTCCTATTTGATTTCATGAACTGCTTTTGTTTGATGATGTTGCAATTTTACCATCTATTATGCATATGTGTGTGCTAGTTGTTCATTCTCATTCCCCATTTTCTTTGTGTATTTTGTCTTCCATGATGATTTTGTATCTTCCTTTTACTTTCTATCATTTGAGTTTCTCTTTCATATTCCATCTTCTTTGTTCTTTTTGTTTCCCATTACGTTTGTTTAAGCATGGTTATTTGATAGTTTGGAATATGATTGTGTGATTCCACTTCACTACACAAGGAGTTTGCTTATACGATGTTAGCTCAATGCATTGCATGACTTATGAGTAGTTAGATTGCTTAGCATGCCCATTGTGTTGAAATATGTTTTTCCTGATCTTTGTGAATAAGGGAATGTACTAAGATTATCATGTTTGTGGGTGTCATTTCTGCAAACCCTCACGAGACTATAACTCGTCCACTAGGGGGAACCTAGGGGTTTAAAGGCTTATTGCATACGCTAAATGCAATCGCGATTCCCTGCGAAAGTGGCTTTTACTTAATTTGTTTCTTTTGATATTTTGATTTCTTGTTGTTTTTAGTTTTCCTTGTTTCAGCGTTTGCTAGGGACTAACAAAGTCAAAGTTGGAGGGTGTGATTGCATCTCAATCATGCTTCATTTTACAGCATTCGGAGGCTAATTTCGATGGTTTTACACCGTAAATACTTTGATTTAGTTAGTTTTAATGTTAATGTGTGTTCTGTGCTTTTTGTAGGAAAACCCGCCAAATATTCCATTTTGGAGCTCTTGGAGATCAAGTGAGAGAGCTATGCATGCTAGGAGCTTGGTTCAAGATGGATTGCATGATAGGAGGATGGTTTGAGATGGATTTAATGTGCCAAAGTTGATAGAAAAGTGTTAGGAGCCATTTGGAGACTTTTAGAGTTGTGTAGTTTTTTCCCGACGAAAACTTCCAACTTCAAATGGTCATATCTCCCCCATCCGGACTCCGATTTCGACGTACGACCTATCGTTAGGAAGCTTGTGAAGTCTAGTTTCTGAATTGGGGAGGCTCATGATGAGTTTCAAAGTAACCTATCGATAGGTACCTTCTCGGGTCGAAATTTTGCAGCTGAAAGCTACCCTATCGATAGAGGGTCAATCCTATCGATAGGGAGCTCAAGCCTATCGATAGGAGGCTCCTCGGGAAGCGTGTTTTCGACTTTTTAAGCTATTTTTAGTCTATTTTTGGTAGTTTTATCAAAGGGGGAGTCTTGGTACACTATAAATACACCCTCTAAGCCTGTTTAGAGGGGATCTTGGATCTTTTGGAGGCTAGACCTAGGCTAGATTCTCTTTCTCTCTTCTCTCTCATTCTCAAGGGATTCTTGGTTGCACATGGAAGGAATGAAGAACTGTGACAACTCTCCTCCAACCATGGAAGGCTAGGTTTCTCTCTTGGGTTAAAGATGAAGCTTCTCTCCATTCATTTGTATTCGTAAGGTTTGGATTTGAGTTTTGTATGTGTTTATGGTGATTGTATAACTTTGAGGATCTTGCTTTAATGCAATTTGGTTTTAAATGTTTTCATCCATTAATATGATTGTTTTCTGTGATTTCAATTATATTTGTTATACAATGGTTCTTATCGAACATGTGTATGTGAAGTAAGATGGTTCATGCTCTACTTGGATGGATTGTGCATTCTCGTTTGACAGTCCATGCCTTAAAGGGATGATTCATGCTTGATTCATATACACATGGTTATTTTGGATGGTTTATTCTTGTAGTCTAAATCACCACTACCATGGATATGCATAAACCCTAAACAACTTATGAATGCGATTGATGTGAGTTAAGTGGATTCGAAAACCCAAGACTTTCTACTTTCTATTAGTTGTTTCATATTCTTTAGTTTAAACAAACAACCACTCTCAAATCAAAGATTGTTCGCTTAACTAAAATCGAATTCACTTTAGTTTCTCATAACTCAGCCTTTAGTCCCCGTGGATAAACATCCGTGCATAAATCACTTTTCCAACGAATTGAGGTTACAAGCACGAGTAGTTTTATAAATTTAAATCTTGATCACGAACAAGGAAATAACCTCCCTTGTTTGGGCTGATCAGGTACTCACCCTTAAAAACTGAAGAACTCCTCATTCTAGTGCATAAAACCTCTACTTATCGCACGAAACCCCGAATAACAATCCACGCAACTTTGAAATGCCTCAAATACATTGAAGAATCATTCCTTAGGTTGAGAAGAAAGAGAAAACTTGATTTGAATGGACTTTGGCGAGTTATTTCACAAATTGTCTCCGCTTGAAGATGAAAACGTGCAAAAACACTTCCTTTAACACACGATAACTCTTCAAGTGTTCAAAAATGCCTCAAAAAGGTGTGGATAACATCGAACAACCTGCATAAGCACAAAAACAAGAAAGAAGGTCAAACGCACCTATTCTACGCAAACTAAGGCCAAAATGCAAGCTAGAATAACTAAAAGTAAGTATAAATACCGTACTTTATGTGTTAAACACACCCTCTAACCTGTATCTTGCTAGTCCCTAGCAAGATTTGAACTAAAAAGAACTAAAAAGAACTAAAAAGAACTAGAAAGAAGAACAAAACACAGAAGTAAGCAGTTATGCATTCAACGTTTCCATAATAGGCGAACATGAGCATATTACTAATACTTAACAACCATGCAAACGATTGAACTTAGTATGCGTAAACCAATCCCAAGTGTGATGGTGATCCAACGAGAATCTCACAAAACCAACAACAACCTCTTGAGAAACACAAATACTGAGAATGAAGCAGAATGAAGTTACCAAAATGAAAAACTTCATTAATAAAAGGAGCATTTAACATAAACCAAACATTTAGATATGCATAATGTTCAAAATGGAACAGCCAACAAGTTCAAAATCAAAAAGGACTTCAAAGCTTGTAATGACCACGGGTTACAACAAAGGGTTTCAAAAACAAAATGGGTGTTGGCATGACTTGGCTGAGGTCGCTACAATATTGCCAACACCGCCCTATGCTAACCCAAAACTCCAACTACTTCTTCATAGACTCTTCTTCATCAGTAGAGAATGCATCTTCATCAACACAGTCATCGAGTTCATCAGAATCCCCTTCCAAGTTAGGAAGGGTTGTCTCAGAAGTCGAGGGCTCTCCCCGCAGGATGTGAACCTCTCTCTCTAGCTTGGAAAGCCTGTGATCTATCTGTTTTTGCTTTCCCAAGATGCATGTGAACCACCCTTTTATCCTGCGCTCCATTCTCCTCAATGGAGATGTACTATTCGGTTTAGGAGCCGACGATGAAGACGGTTCTGTGGCAGCTGGGGGAGACTGAGCTGGACGAGGCTTGACTGATACAACTCTACTTTTGGTTTCAGTTTTGCTTGTAATGGGACCCAGACGAGGGGGAACCTTTTTTCTCTGGCTGGGGCCTAGATACCTAATGCTTTTACCATTTTAGTAGTAAGTGCTGGGAATGGCATGTAGCTTTTCACGCTTGTAGACTTGATGAAATCTCTCATGATGCACCAAATCACAGCACCATAGTCAATGAGTCCACCATTCATCACTTCAAACAGAAACTGAATTTCTTCTTCACTGGGGAACTTCTCTTTTCTTTTTGGCACGATCATGTTGTGAATGATCTTATTCATCAACGCATATTCTGGTTTAAGTTTCCCTGTAATGAATTCGATTCGCATGAATCCTCCCATAGGCACTGGATTGGTGCACATGGCATTGGCAAATAACTCTGCTTGGAATTTGGTTATAGCAAGGAATGGATATGGTCTGTCAGAAGTGTTGGGACGACTGTACCCCAAAGATACTGCAATTGTCGCAGGATTTATTGCTAGAGGCTTGCCAAAAACTTTTGTGTTCAAAAGGAATTCCTTATTAGCATTTTCACTCAAGTTAGAGTAAAAATCTCTCACAGCAGACGGTAAATAACCCTTAACATCATTGCATAGGAATCCTAACTTTTGATCCTTCATGACAACACGAATAGGGTGATCGAGATGAATGTCTCAATATGCATACCCCTCTCACAGTGAAATCCTTTCTTTGCTATTGACTGGGCCCATTTTTCCCTTGTAGCTTCAAAGAGTCGTCCTCAAACATCGTATCAATCTCGTTATCATCACTTTCCTCATCACTCTCTGAAGAAATATTCTTGCGCTTTCCCTTTACCTTCTTGACAGCCTGAGAAGTGTCAGCTTTTCTTTTCTTTACGGCTCGCTCCACAGAAGAGCTAGGAGCCTTACCCTTCTTAGGGTTTTTGGTTCTCGCCATGGAGATGGCAACAAGCGATAACACATCAAACACTAACCACACATACATGAAGCATTCCCACATGCCCATTTCAACAAAAAGCTGACTTCCTTTCCCCACATCTCTCAAAAACTTCCTTCCCATAACCTCCATGGTAGCCACCAAACCAATACAATCCCAAAGTAGATCAACCACACACAACACCACAATTTCAACCTAACAACAGCAATTAAACCAACAAATATGCCCAATAATGACAAGGAAAGTCCACTTACCCACAAGATGCTCAAAAAAGTCAAATCCTCTTGAGAAAACCCCAAATCCGACCCTTAGAATGTAAAATCCCTCTTCGAATGACACCCTTGCAGTGAAATGGTGGTGAAGATGTTTGAGAATGTTATAAATGATGGATGAAGGGTGAGGGTTTGATTTGGATGGGTTTGAATGGAGATTAGAGGTAAAACAAGGGTTTTGGGGGTGAAAATTGAGAAAATGGGGGAGAAAGATGAGAATGATGGGTTGGGGTTGTTTAGATGGAGGGAAATATGGCTAGGGTTAGGGTTTTGTAAAGGATTTTGATGAGGGATTCGGATGGTGAGAGAAATGAGAGAAGAGAGAGGGTTGTAATTCACGAAGTGAGGGTTTTCTGCATTTTAAGTGCTGAATTGACCTTGAGTACCGGTACTAGGATTTGAGTACCGGTAAAAGTCAATCTTAACCAAGAATAGGATTACTCTATTCAAGGATGTTTGGTCATGCTAGCACTAGTAACCAAACACTCCTAAAAGAGGAGAAAGTCTATAAATAAGAAGAGAGGGAACCCTGAATTAGCAAGCATCATATTCTAGGGTTCCCACCTCCTCTAGCCGAATTCTCTCCCCTCTCCCTCTCCCTCTCCAAGCTAGTTTGTTCACAAGGTGTTGTGGAAGACTAGAAGGTTCAAGGAATCTTACTCTCGTGTGGATACACTTTGGAGGTTTAATTGTTTTGAAACTCGAAGGAAAGCTACATCGAAAAGATTACAAGTAAGCATGTTTTTATTTTTAATTATATGTTCTTGTATGTTTTAAATACATGACCCCATGCTCGAAACGATTCTTGAAGGTTTGTGAATATGGATTGTTTTTATAAAAGAAAAAGTCTTGTTTTCTACTTCCGCTGCGCATCCATGGTTTTTAATCACAAAACCTTTCAGTGGTATCAGAGCCTAATCAAGCATGGTCATGTATTTGATGATGGCAATCAATGGATATAATAATTAAAATCAATTTTGTATAGTTTTGGGAAACCAATATAGAATTCGGCCATGGAGGATTTCCTCCTTGTTCTTGTTTTGTTCTTGTGTTTAAATGGCAACTAGGGTTTACTAGAAACCCTAGCTAGGTCACGGCCAAGAGGGAGGCAGCCCTATACATTTCGGCCATATGGGGATAAACCCTTTTGGTGTTTTGAGATTAAAAGGTTTAAAGAAGACCTTTTTTTTTTTTTGGGTTTTCTCTCTCTCTTTCTCTCTCAAAATTTCGGAACCCCTAGGGTTTGCATTTTTAATGATAAGATCATTAGGGTTTTGTCTTCTTGGTATGTGGATGCTTGGTTGATGATCAAAACCCCACATAAGGTACGGCCTCTCTCTCTTCTCTCTTTCTCTCCATTCGGCCATCAAGGGTTTATGAACCCTAGCTTGATTCTTTTTTGATTTTCTTTTTGATTTGAGTTATTATAACCCTATAATCAAAGAATATATTTGAATCTTGAAGTTTTATAAACCCTAGACATGATTAGATCATGTACTTGTTTTTGAAAATATGAACTTTGGTTTGTTTTTATGAAAAACTTGTTTTGATGGCTTATGGTGGTTCACGGCAATGGGGTTTTACCCCTTATGTAATTCGGCCATGAGGGTTTATCATCCTCTAGGTCGTGGCTTGATGGGTTTTAGAAACCCTAATGTGATTTCATGTTCTTGATTAAATAGTAAATGTGTTTAATGTTTAATTCTTGAAGCTTATGATTGCATGATTTAAAATTGTTTAAATTGATATATTTATGAAGCTTGTTAAAAGGTTTAACAATGGACATTTAGGGTTCTTCAAAAAACCTAATTGGATTGAAGATGATGGCTGCAAAATGGTTTAGGTAACCCTAAATCATAATTGGGAATTTCCTATTTTGAAATTAGCAACACTAATTGTCAAATAAGAAAAATCCCTATGTTTCCTATTTTGAGTTTTTCAAGTTTAAGAAAGTTTCTTGATTTGTTTTTGATTCTTTCTTAATTTGAATAATTTGATATTTAGGAGAAGATGGCAACATGATTTTGTGTTTTTAGAAACCCTAAACTAGGATTAGGTTAGGTTAAACCCTAACCCTAACCCTAACCCTAATTCTCTCTCTCTCTCTCCTCACTCACGGCCACATGGGTTTGGAACCCTAATGGCCTTGTTTTAATTTTGGTTTTATGATCCTAATGTTCTTCATATGTTTAATAAATGCTTTATGATGTTTTCAAAATAATTTTATTACTTTTGAAAATTAAAAATGAAGAACAAAGTAGGTTTGATAAAATTCGTTTTATAAAAACATTTTTAGTGTTCTTGAGATATTGAATAGTTCATGCGATGAATTGATGTTTTTATTTTGTTAAAAACATTTAGGGATGTTGCCTAACAATGCATAAATGTGTTAAAATCGTTTTGGCATGTTTTTACATTGAAATAATTAATTTTAAAATGGTTTTAAGATTATTTCTGGGTTGCTGTTTTTCAGGACAGCAACCACATAGCTTTTGTAAATTCTAAGAAAAATGCTTTCTGGGATTTTTGAAGCTTGCCACCTATCGACTTCATTAATATTAGGTATTAACAAAGTCTAGGAAGAGTTCCCATGATTTTTAATGACCTAGGATAGCCACACTAGAATTTTTGTGATTAAGAGTCAAATCTGCAAAATCTGACTCTCTATCGCAAAAGGCCTCTAATTGATACCAAACGTTGGAATCATGTTACGAGACCCCTGCCATTGGAAAGAAGATTGAAAAACCTAGTGAAATGAAGTGTTTCCATGACTTAGTTCACTCTAGGTTAAGCCCAATAAAGTCATTTGTGAAGAAATTCCAGAATCTGCCATGGTTTGGAGTTCATGTCACAAATCACTTTAAAGTAATACCAAACGTTGGAATTACTTAATGAGACCTATGCCATTTGAAAGAGGACTGAAAATCCTTGTGAAATAGAGTATTCTCACATTTTAAAAGGTTGTTTTAATATAGGAAAGATTGGTCCCAAAACAGTAGCTGAATTATGAAATTTCTGTTGAAAAATGGAAATTGTTTCTTTCTTTGATTTTTTATTTTGAGTTATTATTTATTCCACCTTTGTAGGTTAATAGTGATTAATCTACTGAGCTTATTAAAGTGTTAATAGCATGGTAGGAATTGTGAGAATAATTTCTCAAATTAAATTCTTTATATTTGAAACCCTAATTGTGTCTTTTAGGAGTTTTATTTATATTGAAGAAAGGAACTTATTTTGATTATATGGGATATGATGATATTCTTTTAATGCGATTAAAAGGACTTGATTATTATTATAGGATAATAATAATAATGAGATTATTATTGTTATAGGATAATAATAAGGACATGACTTTAATTAATTATATGCCATCATTGCCTTTGCTTTTGTAGCTTTTGTTTATTATACAACGTGATTGTATAATTGTTAATGGATGATTATGGACTAAAGACCAATTAAAATGAGTTGTGATTGGCCGCATGTGATGTGATAGGTTTATTTGAATCGGTTGTATTTAAATTTATTTAAATTAGGTGATGTAATTATTTGGGGCTTGCATGCCTCTTTCCCTCTCTCTACATCTATAATCCCCTTCTCCTTAATCCCTTTCTTTTTATTAAATTGTAATTCAAAGAAACTTGTGGAGGACTCAAGGAACCTGGTGGAGTCATGTATGAGAGAAAAGCAAGGACTTTGGAAGGACTTGGCATTGACATCAAAGTTCTTATAGGAAGTTTTTTGTCACTATGTTATAGTTACATAGATTTAATTACGATCACCCAACCCTCCTTTTAAACATAATGTTCATCTTTTATGGCTCAAAGTTTGAACCCACCCTCAAAAGTCCATAATCTATCCTAGGCCCATTTTTGTATGTGATGTATGCTAGTTAGGGCCTTGACCTAATTTATTATATGTTCAAGATGAATCCACCCTAACCTCTAGGAGGACAATGGGAGGATAATTAAGAACTAATAATAAAAGTGGGTCTAAATTTGTTTATTTATATATGGTGATATATATTTGTGATGCATGTGATGTATGGATAGTTATAAAAATGAGACCCTCTTTTACAAAACCCCTATTTTCATAAAATTAAGTTGTAAGGAAGAAGCCTTGGGCTTTATCCTAGCCTCCTACCATTACAAGAAAGGTGAGTCTTTATGATGGATGTGTTTGGCTGCAGATATGTGGGAACACATTCATTGTGAAGG
>JAESVK010000669.1:676874-697489 GCA_017140935.1 Hamamelis virginiana | reverse complement strand
GAATAGCAGAACTATGTGAACCCTTCATGTTATTTAATCCTTCATCCCCTAATGTCACAGTCAAGATAATAGGTATGGTTTTAGTCAAACCCTATCTTAACAACTTGATATCTGTCCCACAAAATATAATCTCAATAAGGCAAACGCAGTGAAACTCTTTTCACTGTTTACCTATCACTCTGGCCAGAGGTTCCCTTTGAGAATTATCTTTGTGAACTTATCCTGACATTCTCTCTCATATAACTGAGAGTGATGATCCCTTATTGCACACTCATCCATCTTCATGCATAACTCACTAGAGCCAATGAGCACCGATTACAACTTTATGGATAAGGCTGTACAAGATACTATCAAACTCTAGCAACCTATGCATAAGACAGCTATGGTGTCTCAGGTCTAAGGACTACCAAATAAATGGACATAACATTAGAATATTCCTTTGACAGAACTACCATAGGAATACTCTTTGTGGATCATGTTCAGTGTACATATTCTCTAATATGCACCCACAGATTAACCTAAGTGTCACTACACTGATAGGAAAGACTACCTATCCTCCATATGAGTTGGTTTAAATCTGTGCTACTCTTCATACAGTTAATTAAATATCCACTTTAATAAACCTTTGAGTAGGAACTCTTTTAGAATAGATGTATATGAGAAATATCAGTCTCTCTATCTCAACACCTTGAGATGCATATTTCTCTTATCATTTATTAAAGGACCTTATCATATATGTTAAAACATATTAGATAAGTTATACCTTCCAAATATTATGATAATATGAAACTTAATGTACCCTTTAGGATTGGTTTTAGGGCATACTTCCAACAATCTCCCACTTGCACTAAAGCCAATCACCATAGTATCGTATACTAGTCTTCGTAAGACAAGGCTTTTAACACACACAGGTGTTAAGGCAAAGTAGATTCATGCAAAACCCTTTTGCATTTTATTATTTTCAATAATAGTATTAAAACTAAAATTCGCTGCCAACTCTGATTTCTTAGTAAATGAGACCTATGCTTTCAAAAGAAAACAATATATACTAGACATTCTTTTAGGCAATATGTAAAAGGCTAACCATATTATTTCTTTATATGCAAGTATCTCATTCTTAAACTCCCTTTAAGAACATACTTGTTTCTATTCTGAATCACTATTCTGAATCAATCATCAATATCTGCTAACAACTGTTTGCAGCAATTTTGTGATATTGATGTGAGTACATACTTTATAATTATATGAGTATGATATTTCTCAAATATTCTGCTCAGATAATAATCTTTTCAAAAACCATTTTTGAAGAGATTTGAATTCCTATAACGATTATGGAATTCTAAATACTACGTTAGTATTTAAAGTATATACTTATAAAGAAAATAATTGATGACTATACCGCTCCCACTAGTCCTTTTTTAAAAACAAGGTAATTTATGTATTAAACCCTTTAATTACATAAAATTTCCTTTCATGTTTTATAAAGGTATAGCTTTTCAACTAATGTGGAAAACATGTTTTCTAATAACTTTTTATTTAAGAAAACTCACTTTCTAAAGTTTGTTTGAAATATCCCATATTATCAAATAATCTTTAAACTCTATCGTTTGAGATTTTTAAGGTCTTATAGTGATATGAGATTCATGCAAATATTCTTAATATTTACCTTTCAGTTTTACTTCATATTAATCATTTGAACGTTTCAAATATCTATTACACATGAAGTATAATCAAACTAAAAGTTAGGGTTTATACATCTTATGTACTATCCCTTTAATCTCCATACACTATTATATGCATTTATTCATTGCATTTATAAAGAATTAAGAACTTTAAGACAATTACCAGAAAATATCCAAAATATCCAATATTAAAGATAAACTGTTTCAAAACATATTATTCAAAACTTAAATAAAACTTCAAAAGAAGTAATTATTACAACTGGCAATAATGAAAGAGTTCTTAAAATTCTCAAATAAATTAAATCAAGAATCAAGCTTCAATGTTAAAGGCATCAACACTTTGATCCTTTTCAAACAGTGCTAGCTCGATGTTCACTCGACCTTCTGCTTCCCTTTGTCTCCTACATACAATCACATTGTACAATAAAACACAATTAGGTATCGTATACCATAAGCAGAATACTAATTCGTAATTAGTAAATGAATAAATAACAAGACGTACCACTAGAAGAACCATTCTTCAAAGAAGCGAGGTACTCCTTGCAATTTCTCTTCCAATGACCTGTTTTGCCGCAGTGGAAACACTTTCCCTTTGTGTCCTTTGAATCCTTCTTCTTTACACCTCCTTTTGGTTTAAGATTGGACTTCTTCTTCTTCTTACCCTTGCCCTTGGGCTTGGATTTAGAAGTCGAGGCCCCATCAACAACCAAAGCACTTCCTTTGGAGTTCTTTTTCAAGGTCTCCTCAGCAGTTGACAACATGTTCATCAAGTCAGTCAAAGAGACTTTATCATTCACATCAGATATGTGAAAGTTCATGATGAACGGTTTGTAACTCGCAGGAAGAGAGTGAAGCAGAATATCAGTTCCCATCTCAGAAGAGATATCCACACCGAGATCATGAAGGGCATGGATATTCCGGATCATCTTCAAACAATGCTCATTGACAGATGTTCCTTCTACCATCTTACAAGCAAAGAGCTCACCAACAGTGTTGTACCTTACAACCCTATTTTGTGACTCATAAAGCTCCTTAAGATGTTTGATGATTGCATGTGAGCTATCTATGACCTCATGTTGCCTTTGGAGCTCATTGGTCATCGATGCCATGATATAGCATCTCACTTGCACATCATCCTCGAGCCACTTCTGGTAAGTGTCTCGTTCCTCTTCTGATGCCCCTTCAGGTAGAGCATTAGGGCGTGGAGACTTAAGAACATAGTCGATCTTATCAGCAGACAAAACAATTTTCAGATTTCTCATCCAGTCATTAAAGTTTGGGCCAGTCAAACGATTGTCATCAAGAATACGAGAAAGAGGGTTTAGTGGTGCCATCTACAACAGAAAATAATATAAGTTTCATATTAATAAAACATAAAATTTTTGGTCTTTAATTTCTATGTTTCCTCCCACTATTTTGTTCAAATCCCATACACCCTAAGATGAGACTTGGGAATTTCAAAAGATTGAATTTCCATAGCAGGGATTGGGGTCCCATTAAGAATTAGTAACCTCACATGTTAGTTTCTTGGATACTAACCCTTAATGAGTGGATAACTCTTTATCCTAATGCTTCACCTAAGCAAATTCCAATCATCCTTTAGCCTCTAAAATCGTAGTATCCTCACATAATAGTTTATTGGATAGTACATTTTAGTCAAGTTACACCTACCATTCACATGAGTATGGTCAATTGAATGTGGCATCCCTCACATGTCAGTTTCTTGGTAAGCCCCATTATCGCACCTCATGATATCCTATATGTAACAAGCCGGTTTGAACCTTCACAATGAATGTGTTCCCACATATCTGCAGCCAAACACATCCACCATAAAGACTCACCTTTCTTGTAATGGTAGGAGGCTAGGATAAAGCCCAAAGCTTCTTCCTTACAACTTGATTTTATGAAAATAGGGGTTTTGTAAAAAGGTCTCATTTTCATAAATTATCCATACATCGCATGCATCAAAATTATATATCAACATATATAAATAATCAGGTTTAGACCCACTTTTATTATTAGTTCTCAATTATCCTCCCACTGTCCTCTGAGAGACTAGGGTTGATTCATTTTGAACATATAATAAATTAGGTCAAGGCCCCTAACTAACATACATCACATATTAAATGGGCCTAGGATAGATTATGGACTTTTCAGGGCAGGTTCAAGCTTTGAGCCATAAAAGATGAACCCTCAGTTTATAAGGTGGGTTTGGTGATCGTAATTAATAACTATGTAACTATTACATATAATCAAAAATCTTCACACAAGATCCTTGAAGTGCAAGCCAAGTCCTTCCAAAGTCCTTGCTTTCCTCTCGTACATGACTCCACCAGGTTCCTTGAGTCCACCACAAGTTTCTTTGAATTACAACATAATAAAAGAAAGGGATTAAGGAGAAGGGGATTACAGATGTAGAGAGAGGGAAAGAGGCATGCAAGCCCCAAATAATTACATCACCTGATTTAAACACATTTAAATACAACCCATTCAAATAAAACTATCACATCACATGCGGCCAATCACAACTCATTTTAATTGGTCTTAAGTCCATAATCATCCTTTAACAGTTATACATTCACAAATGCATAATAAAAAGAAAGCTACAAAAGCAAAGGCAATGATGGCAAATGGCATATAATTAATTAAAGTCAAGTCTTTATTATTATCCTATAACAATAATAATCTCATTATTATTATTATCCTATAATAATAATCAAATCCTTTTAATCGCATTAAAAGAATACCATCATATCCCATATGATAAAAACAAGTTTCTATCTTCAATATAATTAAAACTCCTAAAAGACACTAATAGGGTTTCAAAAATAAAGAATTTAATTTGAGAAATTATTCTCACAATTCCTACCATGCTATTAACACTTTAATAAGCTCAGTAGATTAATCACCATTAACCTACATAGGTGGAATAAATAATAACTCAAAACAAAATTCAAAGAAAGAAACAATTTCTATTTTACAACAGAAATTTCAGAATTCAGCTACTGTTTTGGGACCAATCTTTCCTATATTAAAACAACCTTTTAAAATGTGAGAATACTCTATTTCACAAGGATTTTCAGTCCTCTTTCAAATGGCATAGGTCTCATTAAGTAATTCCAACGTTTGGTATCACTTTAAAGTGATTTGTGACTCGAACTCCAAACCATGGCAGATTCTGGAAATTCCTCACAAATGACTTTATTGGGCTTAACCTAAAGTGAACTAAGTCATGGAAACACTTCATTTCACTAGGTTTTTCAGTCTTCTTTCCAATGGCAGGGGTCTCATAACTTGATTCCAACGTTTGGTATCAATTAGAGGCCTTTTGCGATAGAGAGTCAGATTTTGCAGATTTGACTCTTAATCACAAAAAAATCTAGTGTGGCTATCATAGGTCATTAAAAATCATGGGAACTCTTCCTAGACTTTGTTAAGACCTAATATTAATGAAGTCGATAGGTGGCAAGCTTCAAAAATCCCAGAAACCATTTTTCCTAGATTTTACAAAAGCTATGTAGTTGCTGTCCTGGAAAAATAGCAACCCAGAAATAACATTAAAACTATTTTAAAAATTATTTCCTCAATGTAAAATTATGCCAAAACGTTTTTAACATATTTATACATTATTAGGCAACATCCCTAAATGATTTTAACAAATTAAAACCATTGATTCATCACATGAATCATTCAATCTCTCAAGAACACAAAATATGGTTTTTATAAAATAAATTTTATCAAACCTACTATATTCTTCATTTTTCATTTTCAAAAACAATGAAATCATTTTGAAAACATCATAAACCATTTACAAAAAGTATGAAGAACATTAGGTTCATAAAACAAAAATTAAAACAAGGCCATTTGGGTTCCCAACCCTTGTGGCCGAAAATGAGGAGAGAGAAAGAGTATGATTTAGGGTTAGGGTTAGGGTTAGGGTTTAACCTAACCTAATCCTATTTTAGGGTTTCCATAAACACTAAATTGTCTTGCCATCTTTTCCTAAATATTGAATCATTCAAATCAAGAAAGAATCAAAACTATTTAGAAACTTTCCTTAAACTTGAAAAAAATCAAATAGGAAACTTTGGGATAGTCTTGTTTGACAATTATGGAGATTAATTTCAAAACAAAACTTTCCTATATTAATTTAGGGTTACCTAAATCAAAATTGCAGCCACCTTCATCAACTTAATTAGGGTTCTTGAGAAACCCTAATAGGCCATTGTTAAACCTTTTAACAAACTCCATTAATACATCAATTTAATCAAAATTAAAACATGTAATCACAAGCTTCAAGAATTAAAACATTAAACTCATTTAATTTTTAAATCAAGAACATGTAATCACATGAGGGTTTCTTATACCCATCAAACCACAACACTAGTGGGTTAAACACCATCATGGCCGAAATCCATAAGGGCAAATAACCCATGGCCGTGAACCCTAATAGCCATTAAAACCAGTTTTTCTCAAAAACAAGTTTTGTTCATAATTCAAAAATTCAAGAACATCATCTAAACTTTCTAGGGTTTCCAAAACTCCAAGAAACAATCATAGAACCCTTAGAATACTTCCATAGAATACTTCTATGAAGTTTGAAGGGAAGCCATTGAGTAGTTTGAATAAACCAAGCAAAACAAGAATACTTTACCAAAAAATTCTGCAGAAAACAGTGCTACTGTCCAGCGGTTGTTTTGCCTTCAAACGCTGCCTTAATGGCTTGTAAAAATTCCAAAGTTCATATGAAAACATTCTATATTGAGTCATGATCGAAACAAGACCGATTTCACGCGATTTGGATATGTTTTGATCAATATACAAGCCAAACAAGTTGGCATGCTCCAGAAAAACGGGATTCTGGGTTTGTTCTAAAAAACCCTTGAATCTCAAACACCAAAGGGGTAAAACCCCATATGGCCGAACCCTTATAGAGCAGCCCCATGTTACCGAAATCCTCTAGGGTTTTCCCAAAACCCTAGTTGCCATTTTAAAAAAGAAAACAAAACAAAACAAGGAGGGATTCCTCCATGGCCGAAATTCATAGTAGTTTTTAAACTACACAAACTTGATTTTAATTATTATAGCCATTGAATGCCATCATCAAATACATGACCATGCTTGATTAGGCTCTGATACCACTGAAAGGTTCTGTGAAAACCACAGACATGGATGCGCAGCGAAAGAGAGTAAAACAAAACTTTTTCGTTTAATAAAAACATCCATGTTCACAAAACCAATATGAATCGATTCAAGCATTAGGATCATGTATATAAAAACAAACAGTTAATCAAAGCAAATAAAAACTCACTTGATTGTGTTCTTCGGTGTAGGAATCCTTCGAGTTTCAAAAGCATGAAACCTCCAAAGCGTATCCACACGAGAGCAAAACTCCGAAAGCTTTTCTAGTCTTCCACAACTCTTTGTGGCAAGCTAGAATGGAGAGGGAGAGGAGAGAGATTTCGGCCCCTAGGGTTTCCTGTGCCTTAGAGTGTGTGAAACACTCTTATTTATAGACTTTCTCCTCTTTGGGGGGTGTTTGGTTACTAGTGCTAGCATGACCAATCATCCTCGAATTGAGTAATCCTATTCTCGGTTAGTATTGACTTTTAATCAATTAACGTTTAATTATTAAAGTCAAACAAACGCCATGATAGGATTCCCCTCCCACAAGCTTAAGGAACTCACTTACTCTCTATTGTGTGTGACCCTTTGGGTTCACCCTAACCTAGCAGTGACAGGGACATCTCTATGTCTCCCAAAATAGAAACTTTCTATTTTAAGGTTCAATTGGAACGATTCCAATTTTGCCCTCATTGATAACACTTTATCAATAGGCTTTCACTGGTCATGAGTGACATCTAGCAACATATCATGACATACCCTAGGTTTAGGTGAATAGCAGAACTATGTGAACCCTTCATGTTATTTAATCCTTCATCCCCTAATGTCACAGTTAAGATAATAGGTATGGTTTTAGTCAAACCCTATCTTAACAACTTGATATCTGTCCCACAAAATATAATCTCAATAAGGCAAACGTAGTGAAACTCTTTTCACTATTTACCTATCACTCTGGCCAGAGGTTCCCTTTGAGAATTATCTTTGTGAACTTATCCTGACATTCTCTCTCATATAACTGAGAGTGATGATCCCTTATTGCACACTCATCCATCTTCATGCATAACTCACTAGAGCCAATGAGCACCGATTACAACATTATGGATAAGGCTATACAAGATACTATCAAACTCTAGCAACCTATGCATAAGACAGCTATGGTGTCTCAGGTCTAAGGACTACCAAATAAATGGACATAACATTAGAATATTCCTTTGATAGAACTACCATAGGAATACTCTTTGTGGATCATGTTCAGTGTACATATTCTCTAATATGCACCCACAGATTAACCTAAGTGTCACTACATTGATAGGAAATACTACCTATCCTCCATATGAGTTGGTTTAAATCTGTGCTACTCTTCATACGGTTAATTAAATATCCACTTTAATAAACCTTTGAGTAGGAACTCTTTTAGAATAGATGTATTTGAGAAATATCAGTCTCTCTATCTCAACACCTTGAGATGCATATTTCTCTTATCATTTATTCATGGACCTTATCATATATGTTAAAACATATTAGATAAGTTATACCTTCCAAATATTATGATAATATGAAACTTAATGTACCCTTTAGGATTGGTTTTAGGGCATACTTCCAACAGTCTCACCCTAATTAAAGGTCTCCTAATTAAATTTGAGCTTGATCAAAATCTTATCACAACAATGCTATTTATCTAATCAACCACAAAATATGAATAATAATATATAATAATAATAATAGATAATAATAAAAAAGTAAACAAAACCTAAAGACCTTAGGAGACACACAGTCAACCTAAGATTGGACTTGCGCCCTATTGACTGCCTACGTTCCTTACCAATCTCTTGATAAGAATCAAAGTCCACGTAGTTCGACTACTTAGAACTCTCCTATTGTAATGAACTATATAGCCAAAAGGTTTCCAATTTATCTAAGACTCTAGCTTCGAGAGTTTAAATTTGAACAAGACACTTTGCATAAAAGGTGGAATTTCATTCCATTTTAATCACTTTCAAAAATCACTTTCTTTTAGAATTTCTCTCGAAGTAGACTCCTAAATTAGATAGAACTCAATTACTATCATAATTCTTACAACCATTGTTATTAAACCCGGACCGGACCGGCCGGTTCAACCGGTTGGACCGAGAACCGGTCCCCTCTCCAGCTGGTTCAACCCCCAAAAACCCGTTTTTCAATTAAACCGTTCAACCCGCCGGTTCAACTGGTCAAACCGGTTAAAAAACCGGTCAACCCGGTTTTAAAAAAAAAATAAAAAATTTAATTTTTTTTTTAAGGTGCTAAAATGACTAAAATAGTCCCAATATTTGTAATGACTGCACATAAATTCAAATATATGAATTGATTGTACAAACATTTTAAAAAAATTATATTTTGAATCATTTATAGCTTTTATTCTAATAAATAATTAAATAAATACATAAATAATATATTTATGACATCACGGTTCAACCCGGCGGTTCAACCGGTTGAACCGGTTAACCCTTAACCCGGTAAATTTTCCGGTTCGATGAACGGTCCGGTTTTTAAAACAATGCTTACAACAAAGGATAGTCCTAAGTGGGGTCAAGTGACCCCCCTAATCCTAGGGTCTCTAGCTAGTCCTAGGTTAGTTTAAACACTCTAAACACTAAATGCATACTTGCTGGAATTTCTGGAAAATGCATAAAAAAAATGCAATCAAGAGTATAAACAATGTATGAAAATGTCCTAAATGCAATCTAAGTTAACTATGGGGACCTAGGCATGTTTCTATGTTAGTTTGAGCCTAAAAAATGGCTTTTAATACACTATTAAGGTATTTTTAATCCATGGACAGATTTATATATACCTTTTAAAATGCATTAAAGCCTATGAAAATAAAAAATAAAATAGGAATATGACTAATCATGCAATCCTAATATGCATACTAAATGATCAAGACATACCATTAGAATTATGCCTTATATAATCACTTTAATCACAAGGGAAGAGACTTACCTTTGCATGCTCCCTCGAACACATATCAATCAAACATTCCAAGTGATGAAAATAATTATGATAAGAACAATATTAATGCTAACTTGAAGAAACTAATATCCTAATATGATTACTAACATAAGATACTTAAACATACATTCCTATAAAATCATACCAATAATTCCTATCATGCATACTAAAATATAAAACTAATCCCTATCATGCATACTAAGGAAATATGAAGACTCAACCTAAACATTCATCCTAATACCATATGGACGTATAAAAAAGAAGAAGAAGAAGAAGACAAAGAAGAAGAAGAGATATGCAACTTTTAAACTAAAGCACAAAAATTAATTACACTAACCATTCTTGCCTCCTTCTCCCTTTCTCCTAGCTTCTTCTCTAACCTCTAAGGGCCTCAAAAATGTGGCTAAGATGTAAGAATACCATTAAAAAAGCAGCGGAAGGTAGGATTTTAAAACTTTTCCATGATACTCATCCCAAGGATGAACTCTAAAAATGAATTGAATCAACTTTAATATAAAAGACAATAAATTAAAGCTTACTTGTATATTCTTTGCGATGCAATCCTTAAATCTTGAAGCTCCAAAGTGTATGGATGCCTCCAATGAAGTCCACACAAATGTAAGATCTCTTGAACCTTTGTGACTATGCAACTCTTTGCATGAGAGACAAACTAAAGAGGGACATAGATGCAAATGGCTAGGAGAGAGAGAGAGAGCACGGCCTCCTTAGGGTTTCTCCTCTAGGGTTGTGTATTCTCTTTTTGAGATGAGTGGTTGCTTGTGCTAGCTTGACCACTCATCCATGTGTTTAAATAGAAGACCACTAGGGTTTCTAATTAACTCTCTTTATTTATAACTTAGTCCTTTTAATTATTAACCTTTAATAATAAGGACCCCACTAATTATAAAATAGAAAGTTCCCCTCTTTTAAATTCAAAAGACTCACTTACATCCTTGTGTGTGTGACCCATTGGGTTCATCCCAACTTAGTAGTGGCAGGGGATATCTTGATGTCTCCCAAAATAGAAACTTTCTATTTTTAGGTTTGATTGGAACAATTTCAATCTTGCCCTCAATGATAACACTTATCATTAGGCTTTCACTAGTCATGAGTGACGTCTAGCAACATATCATGACGTACCCTAGGTATGGGTGAATATATCTATATGAATGAACCCTTAGTGTAATAGATAATCCCTCACCAAACAATGTCATGATTAAATTAATCGGGTATGGTTTCATGTCAAACCCTAATTTAATCCTATGTTATAAATTCACCAAAAAAAAAAAAAAAAAAAAAAAAACAATCTCAATTAGGTATACCTTTGAAACACTTTTCTTCGTAACCTACTGCTTTGGCTAAAGACTTCATTGAGATAGTTATTTGTGAATTAACTATGACATTCGCCTTTTCTTATTAAGGGTGGTGATCCTCTATTGCACACTCACCTATCTTCATACATAACTCACTAGAGCCAATAAGCACCGATTACATCCTTATGATTAAGGGTGTACGAGATACTATCAAACTCTAGCAATTCATGCATAAGATAACAAGTGGTGTCTCAAGTCTAAGGATTACAAGTGTGACTATACACATGAGCAGCTTTTGACATATAAATAGAATTCCATAAGCTGTACTCATATTAGTCACGTTCGGGAGAGGCTAGGGTGGATTCATCTTGAACATATAATAAATTAGGTCTAGGCCCTTACTAGCATACATCACATATATAAATGGGCCTAGGATTGATTATGGACTTTTAAGAGTGGGTTCATACTTTGAGCCATGAAAGATGAACCCTAGGTCTAAAATTGAAGGTTGGGTGATCGTAATTAAATCTATACAACTATTACATAGCAACAGATGAATTTATCTTCAAGATCTTGATGTCCTTGCCAAGTCCTTCTCAAGTCCTTGCTTTCATCTCGTACAAGACTCCACCATATTCCTTGAGTCCACCATAGGCTTCTTTAATATTACGATTTAATCAAAAGAAAGGGATTAAGGAGAAGGGGATTACAAATGTAGAGAGAGGGAAAGAGGCATGCAGGCCCCAAATTAATTACATCACCAAAGTTAAACAAATTTAAATACAACCCATTCAAATAAAGCTAACACATCACATGCGGCCAATCTCAACTCATTTTAATTGGTCTTAAGTCCATAATCATCCATTAACAATTATACAATCACATTGCATAAAAATAAAACTACATAAAGCAAAGGCAATGATGGCAAATGGCATATAATTAATTAAAGTTATGTCCTTATTATTATCCTATAACAATAATAATCTCATTATTATTATTATCCTATAGTAATAAATTAAGTCCTTTTAATCGTATTAAAAGAATACCATCATATCACATATGATAAATATAAGTTCCTATCTTTAAAAGAAATAAAACTCCTAAAAGACACAATTAGGGTTTTAAATATAATGAATTTAATTTGAGAAATTATTCTCTCAATTCCTACCATGCTATTAACACTTTAATAAGCTTAGCAGATTAATCACTATTAACCTACAAAGGTGGAATAAATAATAACTTAAAATAAAAATTCAAAGAAAGAAACGATTTTCATTTTTCAATAGAAATTTTAGAATTCAGCTACTGTTTTGGGACCAATCTTTCCTATATTAAAACAACCTTTTAAAATGTGACAATACTCTATTTCACAAGGATTTTTAGTCCTCTTTCAAATGGCATAGGTCTCATTTAGTGATTCCAACATTTGGTATCACTTTAAAGCAATTTGCGACATGAACTCCAAATTAACCATGGCAGATTCGAGAAATTCATCACAAATGACTTTATAGGGCTTAACCTAGAGTGAACTAAGTCATGGGAACACTACATTTCACTAGGTTTTTCAATTCTCTTTCCAATGGCAGGGGTCTCATAACTTGATTCCAACGTTTGGTGTCAATTAGAGGCATTTTACGATAGAGAGTTATATTTTCCAGATTTGACTCTTAATCACAAAAATTCTAGTGTGGATATCCTAGATCATAACAAGTCATGGGATCGCTTCCTAAACTTAGTTAAGACCTTATATTAATGAAGTTGATAGGTGGCATGCTTCGAAAATCCCAGAAAATATTTTTTATGGATTTTACAAAAACAATGTGGTTGCTGCCCAGAAAAACAGCAACCAAGAAATTATCGTAAAACAATTTTGATAATAATTCCTTCAATATAGAAACATGCCAAAACGTTTTTAACACACTTATATATTATTAGGCGACATCCCTACATGTTTTTAACAAATTAAAAACATCAATTCATCACATGAATCATTCAATCTCTCAAGAACACCAAAAGTGTTTTTATAAAACAAATTTTATCAAACCTACTTTGTTCTTCATTTTTAATTTTCAAAAGTAATAAAATTATTTTGAAAACATCATAAACCATTTATAAAATATATGAAGAACACTAGGTACATAAAATAAAATAAAAAAAACAAGGCCATTAGGGTTCCCTAACCCATGTGGCCGTGAGCTAGTGAGAGTGAGAGATAGAATTAGGGTTTAGGGTTAGGGTTAGGGTTTTGAGATCCTTACCTAATCCATCATTTAGGGTTTCCATAAACACAAAAATATGTTGCCATTATTTCCTAGATATCAAATTATTCAAAATAAGAAAGAATCAATAACAATCAAGATACTTTCCTAAACTTGAAAATTTTCAAAATAAGAAACTAGGGATTCCCTTGTTTGACAATTAGGGTTACTAATTTCACAATAAGAAATTTCCTATTTTGATTTAGGGTTACCTAAACCATTTTGCAGCCACCAACATCAATCTAATTAGGGTTTTTGAAGAACCCTAAATGTCCATTGTTACAACTTAACAATAACTTCATTAAAATGATAATTTAAACAAATTTAAATTAAACAATTGCATGCATCAAGAATCAAAATTAAACATATTTAAAATTTAATCAAGAACATGCAAATATATTCTAGGGTTTCTAAACCCTAGTAGCCAACTACCAAAGAGGGGAATACCCTCATGGCCGAATTCCTTAATGGGTGTGAACCCATGGCCGTGAACCCCTAAATGCCACCAAAAACATGTTTTTCACAAAAACAAAACTTAAGTTCATATTTTCAAAAACAAGAACATGATCTAATTATGCCTAGGGTTTTCAAAACTTCAAGATTCAATTACATTTATTGATTATAGGGTTACCATAACCCAAATCAAAAATAAAAACATAAAAGAATCAAGTAGCATTCATGAAACCCTAAGTGGCCGTAAAGAGAGAAAGAGGAGAGAAAGTGGCCGTGCACCTTGAAGGGGATTTGATCATGCTCCAAAGCTTCAATCCACCATGGAGAATAAACCCCAACAATCAAAACTCAAAAGCAATAAGCCTCACTAGGTCTGAAATTGAGAGAGAGAGAGAGAGAGAGAGAGAGAGAGAGAGAAAACAAAAAATCTATTAAGGTTTTCATTAACCTTTCTATCTCAAACACTAAAGGGGTTTATCCCCACATGGCCGAAACCTATAGAGGCAGCCCCTATGCAGTCGTGACCTAGCTAGGGTTTCTAGTAAACCCTAGTTTCCATTTAAACAATAACAAAACAATAGAAACAAGGAGGCAAGCCTCCATGGCCAAATTCCTATAGTGGTTTCTAAAACCATACAAACTTGATTTTAATTAATTTTGCCATTGATTGACATCATCATACATATGATTAACAATTTAAAATTGAATCCTTTCATCGAAAACCTTCTAGGATACAAACAAACATGGAATCATATATAAATAAACAAGAACAAGTATTTAACAACTTAAATAAATCTTACTTGAATATGCTTTGCGATGTAACTTTCCTCCAAGTTTCAAAGCGATGAAACCTCCAAAGGTATCCACACAGATGTAAAACTTCTCGAACCTTTCTAGTTCTTTACAACCCTTTGAAATAGGAGCTAGCTTGGAGAGGGAGAGAGGAGAGGGACGGCTAGAGAGAGAGAGAGAGCCCTAGGAGAAGTGATGCACACGGCCTAGGGTTCCCCTCTCTTCCTATTTATAAGTTCTCCTCCCTTTTGGAGTGTTTGGTTACTAGTGCTAGCATGACCAACCATCCATGTATTGAGTAACCCTATTCTTGGTTATGCTTTGACTTGTAATTAATTAACCATTAATAATTAAAGTCAAACATATTTCAAAGATAGAGTTCCCCTCTCACGAGTTCAAGAAACTCACTTACACCCTATTCTGTGTGACCCTTTGGGTTCCCCCAACCTAGCAGTGGACAGGGACATCTCTATGTCTCTTAAAAAATAGAAACTTTCAATTTTAAGGTTCAATTGGAACAATTCCAATTTTTCCCTCATTTATAACACTTTATCAATAGGCTTTCACTGGTCATGAGTGACATCTAGCAACATATCATGACGTACCCTAGGTTTAGGTGAATAGCAGAACAATGTGAACCCTTCATGTTACTTAATCCTTCATCCCCTAATGTCACTGTTGAGATAATAGGTATGGTTATTAGTCAAACCTTATCTTAACAACTTGATATCTGTCCCACAAAATATAATCTCTATAAGGCAATCGCAGTGAAACTCTTTTCACTATTTACCTATCACTTTGGCCAGAGGTTCCCTTTGAGAATTATCTTCGTGAACTAATCCTGGCATTCTCTCTCATCAACTGAGAGTGATGATTCCTTATCGCACACTCATCCATCTTCATGCATAACTCATTAGAGCCAATAAGCACCGATTACAACCTTATGGATAAGGCTGTACAAGCTATCAAACTCTAGCAACCTATGCATAAGACAGCTATGGTATCTCACGTCTAAGGACTACCAAATAAATGGACGTAACACTAGAATATTCCTTTGACAGAACTACCATAGGAACATTCTTTGTAGATCATGTTCATTGTACATATTCTCTAATATGCACCCACAGATTAACCTAAGTGTCACTACACTGATAGGAAAGACTACCTATCTTCCATAGGAATTAATTTAAATCTGTGCTACTCTTAAAACGGTTAATTAGATATCCACTTTAATAAACCTATGAGTAGGAACTCTTTTAGAATAAATGTGTATGAGAAATATCAGTCTCTCTATCTCAACTCCTTGAGATGCATATTTCTCTTATCATTTATTCATGGACCTTATCATATATATATATATATGTGTGTGTGTGTGTGTGTGTGTGTGTGTGTTTATATATATAAGATAAGTTATACCTTCCAATTATGTATAATATGAAATTAATATACCCTTTAGGATTGGTTTTAGGGCATACTTCTAACAATTATTAATTAGGAAATTTCCCACTCTCTTTAATTCAAGAGACTCACTTATGTTATTGTTTGTGTGTGACCCATTGGGTTCACCCCAACCTAACAGTGAATAGGGACATCTCTATGTCTCCTAAAAATAGAAACTTTCTATTTTAAGGTTCAATTGGAATGATTCCAATTATGCCCTTATTGATAACACTTTATCAATAGGCTTTCACTGGTCATGAGTGACATCTAGCAACATATCATGATGTACCCTAGGTTTAGGTGAATAGCAGAACTATGTGAACGCTTCATGTTACTTAATCTTTCATCCCCTAATGTCACTGTTAAGAAAATAGGTATGGTTATTAGTCAAACCCTATCTCAACAACTTGATATCTGTTTCACAAAATATAATTTCAATAACGCAATCGCGGTGAAACTCTTTTCACTGTTTACTTATCACTCTGGCCAAAGGTTCCCTTTGAGAATTATCTTTGTGAACTAATCTTAACATTTCTCTCATTAACTGAGAGTGATGATTCCTTATTGCACACTCATCCATCTTCATACATAACTCATTAGAGCCAATAAGTACTGATTACAACCTTATGGATAAGGCTATACAAGATACTACCAAATTCTAGCAACCTATGCATAAGACAGCTATGGTGTCTCACGTCTAAAGACTACCAATTAAATGGACATAACACAAGAATATTTCTTTGACAGAACTACCATAGGAACATTCTTTGTAGATCATGTTCAGTGTACATATTCTCTAATATGCACCCACAAATTTAACTATTGTGTCACTACATTGATAGGAAAGACTACCTATCTTCCATAGGAGTTAGTTTAAATCTGTGCTACTCTTAAACGGTTTATTAAATATCCACTTTAATAAACCTATGAGTAGGAACTCTTTTAGAATAAATGTGTATGAGAAATATCAGTCTCTCTATCTCAGCACCTTGAGATGCATATTTCTCTTATCATTTATTCATGGACCTTATCATATATGTTTATACACATAAGATAAGTTATACCTTACAAATATTATAATATGAAATTAATATGCCCTTTAGGATTGGTTTTAGGGCTTACTTCTAACACCTGAGACACTATAGATGTCCTGTGATAGGGATGTTAGGGTTTGATAGTACAATATACATATCCTAACCATGAAATTTGTGTATGTACTCATTGGCCCTAGTAGACCTATCATGGGGACATATGAGTGTACAACAAGGAATCTATCACTCCTAGTAAAGAGATGGAATGCCTTGTATTATTCTCAAAGATATAATTCATAGAAGTCTTTGGCCAAAGCAGTTGGGAATAAGAAAAGTGTTTCTTAAGTATCCCAAAATTGAATTGATATTTTGAGAATCACATACAAGATGTTAAATTAGGGTTTTGACATATTATCTAATACCCAACTAATTTAACTAAGGCATTGTTTGATGGAAGGACTGAATTGTATCTTAATTGTAACTGAAGGGTTCACTGTGTTATAATAAACCTTCACACATCCTAGGATGTGTCTTGACATATTGCTAGATGTCACTCAGGACTAGTAGAGGCCCAAGAGAAATTTATTTCTCAAAGGGAAATTAGAAGAGTTCTAATTTGAACCTTAAATAAAAGTGGTTTTATTTAAACGATAATTTATTTATCCTAATTCCTACTACTAGGTTGTTGTGAACCTAAGAGGTCACACACATATAGGTGTAGGCTTCATTTAAAAGAGAAGAGAGAATAATATTATAATTAAGAGTTAATTATAAATGAGAAATAATAAGAGTTATTATTTTAAGGTTAATATGCAAATATTAATTAATTTGAATTTCAAGTTAGTTGAAATTTGAAATTTGAAATTTGAATTAAGTGAGACAAGGGAGCTAGCATTCCACATATTATAAAGAGCATAGGAGGACCGGCCATCTCTAGGAATAATTGAAAATAGGGTTTTGAGAAAACCCTAGCTCCCACTCTTGCTCTCTCTCTCACACTCTCTCTCATTCTCTTAGAGGCTCTCATCTACTTGGGGCTGATCTACGTTTATTCTAATCCTACTCTAAGGCTGTCAATGCAAATGTTTACATTATTTAATGTTTTGTTTATAGTTTATACAATAAATCATGTGATATTGGCTAAATGATTTCCATGAAAAAGTTTTATTCCGCATGATTTCATGGATTTCTTTCAGTGGTATCAGAGCCGATCATGATTTGGTATTGTATAAGCTTTTATATTGTGGATTTAACATTCTTTAAACCTAAGTGGCTGGGATTTTTATCTCAAACCCTAACCCTATGTATGGCCATGAGATTGGCGGCTACTAGGGTTTTGGTTTCTTCATCTCTATTCTCTTTATTTCTTTTGTTTTTAATCAAGAGTTGATTACATATTTGATTATAATGTTTTATACTTGATTTAACATTATAATATATGCGTTTAAGAAACAAAACAATCAAAATAAAAGTGGAGGCTGAAATCCCCATTATTGGGAGTGGCGGCTACTAGGGTTTCTTTTTAGGGTTCTTTTTGGTTTTGTTAAAAACTGAAAGTTTTGGGGCTGTTTTTGAAAGATCCATGACTATAGATGTTTAGTACACTGTATAAGCATCATGCATATTTAATTTCATGATTTTTGGAGATGATTTGATGGCTCAAATAAATTTTAAAAGTTGATTATAGTTGCTGCCCAGATTTTCCAGCAACACTGTATTTTCAAAAATAAATATTGAAAAACGTTTTCGAATGTTTTTCTTTGAGCCATCATGCTTCAATTCACTAATATAATGATTCTTAATCATGTTAGAATAGTTATTTCATGAAAAATCAATCATATATGGTCACACTAAGATTTTTGGGAATGATTATCATATTATCATATGTGCTGGATTTTTCAAAAAGTTTTGAAAATGTAATCTTTTTAATACTTAGTGTTTTGAATTAATTAGCCCCATATTTCCACTGTGTTAGGGACTTAATAAGGTTGTTATTAAAACCCTAAAGTGGTCATGAAAGCCTCTTTAAGGGCTGTTCATAAAACCCTAAAGTTTTATAAAACCGGAAATTGTTTTTAGGCAAAAGTTTAGAACTTGTTTCCTATTTCAATTTTATCAAATATTATTTTTGATATCCCCATGGTTTTATTTATTTTATTTTTGATGAAAGTAAGTTTTAAAGTGTTTAAAACAATAGGGAATGATTAAAAATAAATTTTGATGATTTGTTCAAATTAGGGTTTCTATTTTGGTCTATTGACTACAATAGTTTCCTATTTTGATTTTAAAAGTTGTTTATTTTTAAATGAGATTTAAAATGATGTAGCCATTGTTTTAATGTGATTAAAACATTATAATATTCATGAGATGAATATTTTTAAGGTTTATTGATTAATATTAGTTGCCATATATATACCTTGCTTATTCCTTATATTCTTGCAATGAGATTGTTTATCAATGAGATTGTTAAATTGGGTTGATTATGGACTTTAGACCAAACTAATTGGATGTGATTGGCCGCATGTGGATGTGATTTAGGGGCTGTTATTTATTTATTTAAATGGGTTGTAATTTAATTGGGGCTTGCATGCCTCTTTGGTAATTGTAAATTTAATTGGGGCTTGCATGCCTTTTCTCTCTATGTATTCTTTTTATTTAAATGTACTTATCAAGAATGGAGGCTTGGAGCATAGAGAGGAACAACAGGAACATGGAGGACTATGAAGCTTATGGAAGACTTCATAAATGCATGTTTAGGGTTTTTACACAATTTTATTTGTGATCACCATATTACCTCCCTACACTCTTAAATAAAGTCCATAATCAATCCAAGATCCTATTTATCTATTGAATGCTAAAGGCTCACTATGTTAATTATTATTTCATGTCTGTGGATTAAATGTAATATATGAGGCTCCTCGCTACTCATGACTTTTAAAGGTTAAATGTTTTAAAAGAGATAGTGGGAGCATCTACTATTACATTTATAAGACTAAAATTAATAATAACATATTTTATGTATGTGATGCATGTTATGTGTATGTGATGCATGTTTAATTTAATATGATGAGACCTTAAATCCCCTCAAAGATTAATATTAAGTTATTATGAAGGAATATTAAGAATATTATATCATAGCCTTCCATTATTGTAGATTAATTAGAACTCCTTGTTTGGATATGCCGGTTGCAGATATGTAGGGGACTATTTACACATTTGGATTCTAATTAACCTATTTAAATATGAGATATTATGAGATGGAAAACTAATATACACCAAGAATCTATTATGTGAGGTTTATATTAGTTCAACCATACTTATAAGGAATGATGGGTATGACTTAATTAGCTTGAATAAGTCAAGAAACTTTTATGTGAGATTTATTCAAACTAAAGGCAAAAGGATGATTGGGGATTGCTTGAGAAGCATTAGATGAAGAGTCATCTACTCATTAGGGATTAATGGACCAAGAAACTATTATGTAAGGTACCATTAATTCACAATGGGACTCCAATCCCCACTAGGAATTTA
>JAESVK010000669.1:637081-673110 GCA_017140935.1 Hamamelis virginiana | reverse complement strand
GTCAAACCAAAGTCAGCCCTCCCACTTCCATCTCTTTTTTTTTCCCCAAAAAAAAAAAAAAAAAAAAAAAAAAAAAAAAAGGTGATGATGAGATGTGATTTCAAAAAAAAAAAAGTACAAAAAAGTAATGTAGAAAAGAATTATTAAAGGTGATGATGTGATCAGACTTTAAAAGTACAAAAAAAAAAGGTACAAAAAGTAATTTTGAAAAGTCAAAATTACCTAACCCCATTACTACCCCTTTCCCATCTCATTTATCTCTGCCCCGAAAAGCAAACCCCATTTTTTGTCAGACAAGCCATCCCAACAAAACCCCTCATCTTCCAAGCCATATCCTCACCACCACGCACCGCTCCATCACACCATCTCCACCATCGCCGCCATCTCACCACCACCTCGCCGCCGGCAAACTCCCCTCCATTCCGATGAGTTCTCCATTTTTTTTCTTTTTCTTCCCTCTTCATTTCTTCTTTGCACACCCCGGTACCCATTTCCTTCCACAGCAAGCTAAAATTACAACATCCAACCCCGAAAATCACCATTAAAACCCACTCCTCACTATCCCTCTTCCCATTCTCCTATTTCTATTTTCCAAAGCCCCAAAGTTCTGTGTTGTTTTTCTGGGAAACTTTTGTTAGTTTGCAGCTCTGTTTGGATTTACTTTTTTATATTGATGCTTTTGGGTTCGGATTTTCTTGCATTTGTATGGGGTTGGTTGCACTGAAATGTGGGTGAATGTTGGGTTAAAGCCTGGATGTGAGGCTCTGTGGTTGATTGGTATGTTTTGCTGAGCTTGGGTTAATTTTATTGGTTGGGAAGCTGCTGCTGTGGGATTGGATGCACTGTAATGTGGGTTTAGTTTTTATTTATTTATTGTGTGTTGCATTGTTGATGCCTGTATGTTAGGCTTTGTTCTTTGCTATTGCTGCTGGAGAGGGGATTTGTTTGCTGGATTTTTCACTGTTGATTTTGGGGCATTTTGCTGCAGTCCGTGTGATTAGTTTGGATTGAGGCTGTTTGGTTTGCAAGGTTGGGAGTTGAATTCCCTCTGTTTTTGGGATTAATTTGTTGTGCATCTCTGGGTTCTCTAATTGCCATGGCTCGCACGAAAATGGTTAAGAAGAGGAAGGCTACTGCTAGCCCCTTTAAAGCAGTGCAGAAATCCAAGGGGGATACCTTTCATCCTATCAAGGGCAAGAGCCTTGCGAGCCCCTAAAAAAAAGCCACTGCTAAAGGCAAAGCAAAACAGAAAAAAGGAAGACCTGCTCCAGCCTCTCATAGACCACCTTCTCAAAAGCCTGTTTCAGCTACAAGGCCTGCCCCTCAATCCTCTATACCAAATCCTCCACCTCCTCTACATGTTCAAAGAGGATCAGTATTTCTGCAAATGCATTAAAGGATCGAATCATTGATGAAGCAGATGATCCAAAGGCAGGATAAACTTGAGGAGAAAATGGAGCTGTGTATGAAAACGTTAGATCAATTGATTGCTGAAAAAAGGGATGGTGGTACTGATGCTCCCACAGCTGTGGAGCCTGGTGATGATCCAAGAGGCAATGCTTAGGAGGTGGTTTGAAGTGTCAGTATTGAATGGTGGCTGATGATTGCAATTTTTTTGTTTTGGAATTGAAACTTTTGTGTTGACAGTTGGGGACTTATTTTGGTTTACTTAGGTCCATTTCTAGCTTATTTTTGTTGGATGATCTCTAATGGTAGAGTAGGGTTTTTGTGGTTGTGGTGGTTCTTTTTGGGAAAAAAACCTTAACTTCACTCATTTTGGTCCCAATCTCTTGTAACCCAGTGTCATTACAACCATATTAAAGACCTTTTTGATTTAGACTGTGTTTGTGTTCAAGATTGAGCATTTGATAGTACTGTGCATATGTTAATGTGTTTTTGTGATTTCTCCTTTCACCATTTAAATTATTTGAACTTGAATGTTTTCTTATGTAGGATATTCGTAAAATCTCTGTTTTTATGTTTGTCCTTAGTTCCATTCTTTCAATTATGTACTTGTATCTGAGTGCTCTCATGATAGGTTAACTTTTTGGTAATGCTTGCATTAACGATTGGTGATTATTTTTGTCTGGGCATGAGCTTATTTTGAGTAAACTTGTTCAAAGGTTTGCATTACTTAGGAATACAATCTTGGGAGCATATGATGTTTGAATGACCATAGCTTGTGTCAGGAAGGTTTTCCTAGTCTCTATTATACCTTTTTGCTAGGGACTAGCAAAATTCAAGTTTGGGTGTGTGATTAGCATCATAAATCACATTTTTAGCAGTGCTTTTATCCCCATTTTTTCATACATTCTAATTCAAATATCATAATTTTGATGCATTTGACTTAAAGTTCCATTTTAATGTTTTATAGGTTTTTGTCGTCAAAGAATGGGTTGAACGCCCTCTTTTCGGATATTTTTTTTTTGTTGCAAAGTAGTGGAGCATGCTTGGATTGAGTTTGGTGAAGTTTGGAAGCAAAACGAAGCATTTTGGCAAAAGTTGTTCCCTACTACCGGTAGTGAGTCTTATTACCGGTAATAGGAATTACCAGGAAATTCAAGCAGGAAACCAGTGAGCTCTTCAACCGGTAGTAGGAACCTACTACCGGTAGTAGAGGACCCGCATAGCAGATTTTTACTTTTGGCTTTTTGGTGCCCTTTTTAATGGCAAACTTGTAATTTCTTCAAAGTAAAAGTTGCCCTAAGCTAGGGAAATGTTACTTTACTCTTGAGCCATGGAAAAGGAGGGGGAATCTTACATAATACGTTTTCTCTCTCTTAGTTTCTTCTTCTTTTAGTTTTCTCCATAGATTTTCTAGGGTTTTTAATTTCTCTCTTAGATTTCTCTCTAGATTAGTTAATACTTAGTTTAATCACTTAGTTTATGTTAGATCTAGTTGGTTCTTATTTTATTTCACTTGTAATCAATAGTTTTAGTTGTTTCATCTTACTTTTGGCTTGAAGACTTTGTATTTTCATCTGTTTGGTAATGTAGAAGCTTTTATTTAAGGTTTTATGCATTTATTGTTCTTCTTTGTGCATTTACTCCTATTTATGGCTAGCTAATCACCCCAAGGTGGGTTCTATGGTGGATTTCTTCTCCAAGCCCTAGGTAAATGATGCTCTCTCATCTCAAAAGCTTTCAAATATCAATGGAATGAAGTTTAAACACTCTCTCATCTTTTGAATCCTTGTAATTTCATATTCATGACCATTTTATGACTAGTTAAGCTTGATTTGTTTGGTTTATGAGCACATATGCAAATTACTTGTTTGTGAAAATGCCCAAGAGAGCTTTGAACTTTATTCTATCATTTATTTCACTTTATTTAAGCCTTTATTGTCAAATCCTCCAACCAAGACCATAGAGTAAATGGAATCTTGGTTGAGTTTTATTTGAGAGCTCATTTATCAAAGGTTTTGGAAGGAATGAACCCATAGGACCCATCCCCTTTATTTAACAAGTTTTCATTCTCAACTTGCCATTAATTTGGCACAAATCTTTTACAACAACAAACCCCCATATTTTACACTTTATTTGCATTTACTGGGTAGCAAGACCTAAGAATCGAGTAGAACCTATTCCACTCCCTGTGGATATGACCTAGGGACTCCTAGAAATTATTGCTTAACGACCGGTGGATTCCTACACTTGGGAATTTATTGCGCACATCATCATTTTTAGTTCAAGCAACAAGTTATCTATCACTGCACTTGTATTTTGAATTTGAATTATTTCAAATTTGAAATAAGATAACCATGAATCTAATAGAGAGATAGCACTCAACATATTAGATAGACACAAGGGAGGGTCGGCCATAGCTAGTATGATTAGATCAAAAGGGTTTTGAGAAATCCTAGCAACTACTCTTCTCTCCTCTCTCATTCTGTTGAAGCTTGCTTCTAGAGTGGATCAATCTTGGAGGCTTTCATTGTTTTGGGGCTGCTCTACAATCATTTAATCCTACTCTTAAGGCTATCAATGTAAGTTGTTTACATTATTTAAAGTTCTATTTATAGCTTATACAATCATCATGTGATCTTGGTTCATCTTCCATGGAGAAAAAATTTATTCCGCAACTTTCCATGGGTTTCTTTCAGATGCAAAAGTGGACTTCTGTTAATGATCATGTGCTTAAGATGATCGGTCATATTGAGTAGCTTGTGAATCTAAATATCATTTTAGATATAGATTTCTCCACTGATATTGTATTGCAATCTCTTCCAGATTCTTTCGGTAATGTAGCTATGAACTACTATATGAATAACTTGGAGAACTCTCTCTCTGATTTGTTAAGATTACTTATTACTGCTAAGGGAACCATGAAGAAAAGCAAAGGAACTGTTATGGCTATATATGGGGCTTCCACTTCTTCTAAATCCAAGCCTAAGGGCAATGGTAACAAGAAGAAGGGGAAGAAGAACTATCTAAAAGCTAAGGGAGGGGTTCAAAAGGGTAAATCTGATAAGACCACTTCAAAATGAAAGTGTTTCCATTGTGGCAAGACTGGGTATTGAAAGAGGAACTGCAGAGAGTACCTGGCTTCCAAAAAGAACCATCCTTCAGAAGGTATGGCTGAT
This sequence comes from Hamamelis virginiana, assembly GCA_017140935.1. Lineage (NCBI taxonomy): Eukaryota > Viridiplantae > Streptophyta > Magnoliopsida > Saxifragales > Hamamelidaceae > Hamamelis > Hamamelis virginiana. The sequence continues at coordinate 668,527 of JAESVK010000669.1, read as the reverse complement.
GCTCTATTTATTGAAACTAACTTATACGTTAGTTCTGCCGCTATTTGGGTTTTAGATTCTGGTGCAAGTTCACACATTTGTAACTCCATACAGGATCTAAAGAGAAGCAGAAGGCTGAGTAAAGGAGACGTTACCCTTCGAGTGGGAAATAGAGCAAGAGTTGCTGCATTAGCTATGGGGACTTGCTTCTTGACATTACCATCCAGAGATATTTTAGAATTAGTTGATTGTTTATTTATGCCAAAGATTATCAGGAACATTATTTCTATTTCTGCATTATGTAGAACTGGTTATAGTATTGTTTTTGGAAAAAACATTTGTTCTATTTCTCTAAATAATGATTTAGTAGCTACTGGCATTTATTTAAACGGTCCTTATTTTTTAATTATTAATGGTAATGTTAATTACATAGAGCAAAATGATAAGAATGTTAGTAATGTTAAAAGCCCTAGAGATGATGAAATTCCAACGTTGACCCCTATGAGTGATCACTGCTATGATCGGGGATGGATCCCGAGGAACATACAGCGGTAATGGTCCTGTCACAACCATTTCCAATTCCAAGGGAGGTGACATCACGAGGAAAATATGATTTTATACTTTTATATATATATATATATATATATATATATCGGAATATAAGATCGAGTTCGACAACCGTTTTTCTAATGATCAATATATATATAATATACATCAATCACTAGTTGATGCTTTAGACATTTTAGGCTTTTAAAATTATAAAGAATAAATAAACTTTTATTAACAACAATAAAATATTCATACTTACAGAAATCAAGAAGTAATACTGGACTTTCTTTTACACTTTTAGAATATTCCCACTTTCTCTCTCTAGAACTAATAGAAAACAAGAAAATTCTCTCGAAGTAATAAAAGACCGACCTCTATTACATGTACTTCACTCCTATTTATAGTGAAATTCTATAACAGAATTTCACTTATAATCATTAGATCTGTGATAAGGATGTAACACGTGACTAACAATAAAATATGAGATTACAAAAATATAACAAAAGTACAATTTATTGCAATAATGCCATTTATCAATTCCGCATCATATAACTTTATTCTCCCCGCATCAGTATCAGTTGCATCAATTCTGATGACTAGAAATATGTATCCTCTCAATCCTTTTTTTATCTCTTTGACCATCTAACAATAAATTCCCCTTGCAGGAGACCTGCCAAGACAAAAAGACAAGGGACTGCTACGAAATGGAAAAGAAGAACTGGGAGAATATATATATATATATAGTAGATAGATGTAAATAATATAGATATAAAATATAATTCCGGGAAGAAGAACGGTTAAAAGAACCGGAAATGCAAAATAAAAAAGGTAAATAAGTTCATCTGGAATTATAAATCTGGAAATTACTATTCAAAATTTTGAATCGGATTGTAGGGTCTTTAAAGTTGATACAAGAATTTGAAAAGAAGTTTGAATAGTAATAAGGTGTAAGAAAAAGAAAAGAAGCCAAATACAGAGTAAATAAAATGGATTAAGGTAAAGTCAAAGACTTGTAGTGCGGAATCCAAAATATTATCAAAACTCTGTATATACAGTTGAGAAAAAGAAATAAGATGAGTATGTAATAAAAGGAAAAATGGATAAAGAGAAAAAGAAATAAAATAAAATAAAAAGAAATGGAAAGGTCGGCGGAAAGAAATTGTTATGGTGTATAGGAAAGGTCAAAACGGCAGTCGAAAGGACAAGGGTACAGTTTACAGCCATTTGAGATGACGATTGTGATTGGGAGAAGGATGATGTGACAGTTCATTTTCGAGCGTGGAAATAGCTATAAAAGAAGAATTAGGGTAAAGAAAAATGGGAATGAAGAAAAGAAAAGAAAAGATGAGAAAACTATGGCGGATAAAGGCAAAGGGATTATGCGGGAAGAGAAAAAGGAGCCGAAGTGGAGAAGAACGGACGCAGTTCTTCAACTCGGCGGTATGCGGAGAGGAGAAGTGGGAGAGGGGAATAATGAAGAAATGAATACTTTGATCATGGCAGAGGCCAAAGAGAAAGAGAAGAAAAATAGAAAAATAGAGCTGAGAGCTATGAGGGAAGAAAACTCACCCACAAGGTATAAAGTGGTGTCTATCAATGGGTAACCAAGGAACCAACATTTCAAACCTAATGAGAGTGCGAGATATGGTTGGTTTCGCAAGAAACCAACATATCAAACCTGACATGGGACGAGGGGGAACCCAGCGACTGTTGTGGTTTTATCATCTTCCTATGACTTGGTAGAGCAGTGAAATCCCTTCAGGTGAGGAGATTTCATTTGTTCCTATTGATCTCTCTGGATGAGTAGAGATTTCAGTAACAGTAAAATCATCTTCAGACAATTTAACACCATCCAGAGGGATTTGGTTATGTAAATCGGATTGAAAAGAAAATAGGTATGGATGTATGGGTCTATGGGAAGTGTAGAATGGGTGGGGAAAGTATTGTAACCAATAAACTAAAAAAGATGGAGGTACCGAATATGTATTGTAATAATCTCATCTGTAAACGAGCAATAATATTGCAAATATTTGTGAGCAAAGTTGACTAAATCTCTCCTTTTTTTTTTTTTTTTTTTTTTATTTTTTTTTTTTTTTTTTTTTTTTTTTTGTAATACTAATTATCAATAATATTGAATAGGAACAGATGAAGAAGAGAAGGGAGCACTAGAGGTTACTCTCGGAATGATAGACTCTATGCATTCAGTGAAGAGGGGGATGACAACTATTTTGAGGGCAATAACATCATAATGGAATAAAGAGAATGTTAGGTATCCTATTCTATGTCCGGAGGAATGATTAGAAGCTGCGTATACCCAATATCTACTAATGATGCAGTGGATGAACCCTCTGACAAGGATAACCTGGAGAAGATGAGAGAATGAATTGAACACAAATATTGATGGGGAAAAAGCAAAAGCAGACATTTTGAAAATAGCAACAGTAGTGATGGGAGCGGTCTTGGAATATCTTAATTCCCTAGAGTGGTAAGAGGAAAAGTTTAGGGCAAAAAGGGCTGAGATAGAGGATGCTTGCGAAGAAGGGATTGGATTTATCAGCTTAAATAAAGTGTTTGAAATAGTGGAGGAGTATAGGATTGCAGAAGGGAATTAAGAATGTATGAGGGTGAACTGATGCGGAAAAGAAATTATTATGAATTAAGGCAACGGCAATAATTCAGGGAATGGTTACAGGGGACAAGAGAGGTTCAAACACTGTCAGAGAGGACAATGGAGATGGCAAAAGAGTGTGAACCAGCCAACCTGAATTGGGAGGCCTTCTCGTTCACTTTTGGGGGGTGTTTATCTTGAGTGGATTGTGGATGATGTTTGTCCGTCTCGATTTATCCTTCTCTATTATCCTTCTCTATTATCCACATTTATCATTCTCTATTATCCACTCAAGATAGGGTTTTTTTTTTTAAAAAAAAGATAAGAGTTTGTAAAAACTAGGAGTCGCCACCTTATTTTTAGGGAACAAGGAAACCACAAAAAAGAGTTTTATTTTCAATAAAACATTGACCCCATATTTTGGAAAAGCATGGTCTTTTGAATCAAAGTTGGATTCGGGGGCTAGGTTACGAAGTGGGAAGGTTCCAAGGAAGTCCTTGTAGGCACCCACCTCGCCCTAATTAAAGGTCTCCTAACTAAGTTTGGGTTTTATCAAAATCTTTTCAAAATAATCCTAGTATATCTAATCAACCACAAAATATGAATATGAATATATAATAATAATATATAGTACAAAAGTATACACAATCCTAAGGATCTTAGGAGACTAGAAGTCAACCTAAGATTGGACTTACGCCCTATTGACTGCCTACGTACCTTATCAATTGCTTGACAAAGATCAAAGTCCACGTAGTTCGATTACATAGGACTCTCCTATTGTAACAAACCACATAATCGTAGATATTCTATCTTATCTTGGACTCTAGCTTCGAGAGTTTGAGTTGTATCAAAACACTTGTTATGAGAAATGGAATTTCATTTCATTTTGAATTCTTTCAAAATCATTTTTGGAATTGTTCTCGAAGTAGAATCCTAGGTAAAATAGAACTCTATTCTTATTGTAATTCTTACAACAAAGAAGAGTCCTAAGTGGGGTCAAGTAACCCCCCTAATCCTAGGGTTTCTAGCTAATCCTAGGTTAGTCTAAATACCTAAAACACTATGATATGCATGCTGGAATTTCTGGAAAATAAATAAAAAAATATAATCAAGAGTGCAAATAATGCATGAAAATGTTCTAAATGCAAATATAAGTTAGCTATGTGAACCTATGCATGTTTCTATGTTGATTTTGGCCTAAAAAATGAGTTTTAGTTCACTTTTAGGTCACTTTAAATCCATGGACAGATTTGAAAGTAATCAAAAAGTGTACTTAAAACCCTAAAATAATGAATAAAAATGAGTAAAAGAATGCACTAAATGTAACCTAATATGCATGCTAAACTATCATCAAAACATAACATTTAATCACAAGGGAAGGGACTTACCTTTGCATGCTCCCTCGAACACATTTTATATATCAATCAAACACTCCAAATGATAAAAATAAACCATGATAAGAATAATACTAATGCTGAATAAACTAACAACCAAATATGAACAATACAAATCCATCCTAAAAATACTAACATGTGATTTTAAAACTAACCTAACATGATTACTAACCTAAAGACTTAAACATGCATGAACCTAATCCTAAATATCCAATCCTAATATGATATGACTAAAGAAGAATGGAAGAAGAGAAATATGCATACATATTATAACAATAAACTAGGCTATCATGCATATTAAAGAAATATGGAACCTAAACTATGCATACTTAGAATGAACTAAACCCTATACTAACAATGAACTAAACCCTACATAAACTAATAAAACCTAACCTAGCATGATCATAAAAGAAGAAGAAGAACAAGAAGAAAAGAAAACTGCAAAACTTAAAACTACTAACCTCTTTCTCTGCCTCCTTGCTTCAAGCCTTCTCCTTAAGCTCCAAGCCTTCTCTTCAAGCTCTAAGGACTCCAAGGACCTCAAAGACTTTAAAACTTAAGCTAGAGTGCTATGGGGGAAGCTTGTGCAATTGCTCATGCCTCTACTCTCCAAGCTAGCTCTCTAAAGCTTATTCTGTGTGTTGAAACTGATTCTAGGGCCCTCTATTTATAGGGAGGCCTGAGTTTGATCAATGGCTGAGTTTAAATCTCCTAGGAATGATCCAAGGGCTCAAAACCAGTCTTCCAAGGTGTTCACACTCATCCAAAAGTCCCCATGGCCGAACTAGACACATGGTAGGGCTTGGAAGAGTCCCGGGCAAAAAAAACATTGAAACAGAGCAATTATTGGCTAAGAGGATCGATGGCCATCCTCCTTGGGATGGTTGGCCGTCCCTTGGTGGATTGTCGTCGATCTTCCATGCTATTTGTGGCCTATGTGGGCCTATCTTAGCCCTTTTCGTCCCGGTTTCGATTTTTTTCGGCTTTTCGGGCCCGTTTTAAGTCCAAATTTGACGATTCAAGCGCCGAAACGATCGTGATTCGATTTTCCATGTTTTGAGAAGTGTTAGAAGTGAAAATGCATTAACTGAGGTCAAAAATGTAGGGAAAAGTCAACCGATTAGCTGTTTTGGGCCTGCCGGGCCCAAATTAGGGTTTTGAAATTTGCTAACCGATTGCTTTCGAAATCATTTCTTCTTCTCGAAACAAGTTTTAAAATATTTAGGAAAGTGTTTTGAAGCCTTTGAAGGCTTTGGTTTGATAAAAATATTGAATCCCGATCGCTTCCAGTCGAATCCCTAATTTGGATTTTGAAAGGGCCTTTCGAGCCTCGAGAGCCAAACACACTTTAAATATCTATGACAAAGCCTCGAGACCATTCGAGACAAGAGCGACAGTTATTCAGGTCTTTTGTGATTCAAAGGACAGAACTGCCCTTTAGTCACAAAAGGCCTTATTTTCTATCAAGCCTTGCTCGGAATGCCATGGAATTTTGCAGGGACGTTCCTAGACTCTCTAAAAACCTAATGCAAAAAGAACCGACTCAATCTGACCTAAAAACACACATGTGATAATGACATCTATCTACCTACCCACAAGGGGTAAAACTGGGAACTTAGGATTTTGACACCCTATTTCATTTCTAAACACAGGCAACCATTCATGACCATACTCATGGTCAAAAATGGATGTCTACAAAGAGATTTTAGAGGGATATGACAGATTAGACAAAGCTCAAGAGGAAATGAAAAGACATTAAAGCGGATGAGAGAAAACTTGAACATATTGAAAATCCTCTTGCAAATATTGAGGTATGAATTTTAAGGGTATAAAAGAAAAGATATATATAGGGTGACAGAAAATATATATAACAAATACAGAAAATATGAATGAAAGAAGTGTTTTGAGGATAAGAAATTTGTGTATTCCAGGGAAAGATATATAGATAATATATATATAGATATATAGTAAATGTAAATATTTATATGTATATAAAAATGGGTATATATGTAAAGATATGAATAATAGAAAAGTATATATATATATAAAAGAATATGTAATAGAAAATGAATAGGATAATGGGAATATGGATGGTGTAACAATGGAAGAGTGTATATATTATGCATATATGGATATGGAAAATGAAATGAAAAATGAAAGAAAATAGGCATCATTCAGAGTATGGATCATCCCAACTAGGTCGGCAAAAAAATAATCTGATAAATTATTTGCCATAAAGGTGGAAATAAGGAAGGGGACATGGGAAATAAGTATAGAAAGAAGAATATGTGGTGCGGAGTGATTAAAACGACATCGTTGAGGATATGCAGATGTTGCGGAAAGAAAGATTGCGGAAAGATCGAAACGGCAGCGTATGGTTAAGGGTGTGTATTGAGAGAAAGATTTGTGCAGGGGACAAAACGGTATCATATTGGGCGATGGAAATTACAAAAGGAAAAAGGTGTGCGGGGAAGAGAAAAAGATGTCGTGAAGAGGATGTAAGAACTAGGAAAGAAAATTTGAGAAATAATGAAAACGGTGTCATAAGGCAGAATTGGTTTTTGAAAAGGGAAACGTCACCGTTTTTTGTAGAGTAATGAAATATATACAGAGGTCGAGAAAGAAGGGGGAAAGAGAAGGAATCGAAATTTGTTTTTCCATCGAATACTCTAATCGAAACTCATTTGTAAGAGAATCTAAGAACAAACCATGGCACTGTCTTCTTCTTTCAAGCCCTCAGAGAAGAAAATGATGCAGAAAATAAGATTAGTCAACCGATATGCAGGGGAATGAGAAAAAAGGAATGAAACTCTAGTTTGTGAAAGAAGAAATGGTTTAGGGCATATTTTGGAACCCATAATCGTGGATGGGAAACATATGGTTAAAGGTCATTGAGAAAAGGGCAGAGAGTATTTTGTAGCAGAGCAAGATGATATTCCCATATTTCGTGCAACAAAAATCCCAAAGATGAACTGGAGGGTGAACACAAACCCTATACCCACTACTTGGAGAGCTTGGGCAGAAGAAATGTTTAAAAACCCAATAGCGGTAAAAGACTTCCATGAGTGGGGGTTATATAATGCAATCTTGGTGAGCACGTACAATGTTAATCTGGATGAAAATTTGTTGAGTACATTAGGGCAATTGTTCAACCCAGAAACCAACACTTTTATGGGTGTTCATGGAGAGTTTGCCTTTACCCCAGAAGATGCTAAAAATATCGGATGTTTAGAATTTGGGTATGATTCAGCATATTGGGCGGAACTATCAAAAGAAGAAAAGAAAGTTTTCTCTGATCTCGAGAGTGTGTATCAGGATTTGAATCAAAGATTCCCAACAATCAGGGATAAACATACATGTGCCAATGTCATCACAACATACCAGCAATATACTTCAGATTTGTACAGATTAGTAATGGTATGGATGTATCTAAGCATATTCATTACCATTCCATCAAGAGTAGTGAGACCAGCAGTAAGGGATATGTGGCCCATTATTTGTAGGATGAAATGCGGAAAATCAATTTGCTGGGCATCTTTAGGAACTGCTCAACTGTATTTGGGTTTTCAACAATATTCCAAAATTGCAACAGGGGTGGTGAGTAGGAATGATAATGCAGTTTATGGCCCATTTTGGCTTTCACAAATATTTGCGTGGTGGCAGTTCAATTTGCTGAGTCCTATTGAAATATTCCTGCAGTGGATCTTGTTCGGCAAAGGAGTGCTCAAGTATTTCATGATATAAAACCTGTAGGAAAATCAGTTCAAGCATGTTTGCAGGTTTTGAATAATCCATCCGAGATAAAATGGAGAGTTGTTTATGATAAGTATGAAACTTGGTGACCCTCATTTGCTCAAACGTCTGCAAAATTGTATAGTCAAACACGTGGTATGATCGATGAACAGTATCTGGGAGTCATACGAACATTAGCAGCAAGGTATCTGTTTGGAGTTCCAGAGTATAAAATACTTCGTCAAACAGTTTGGGATAAAGAACCAGTGATGATCAGATACAGGCCAGATAGAGTGGCAAGACAGTTTGGTCTCATTCAGACTTTTCCATTCCGATTAAAGACTGTCCAATTTGTGAAAGAAGCAGTGGAATATTTCAATTTCATACATATCGAACCCAAAAGTTGTCTCCCTGGCCGAAAAGAGAAAGGACTGTGTTAAGGCCAGTAAGATTTAATTGGACAAAGCACATGAGCAAGTTGTTGCTAAATGTTTGCATGTATTTGACACAAATGACACCTTTTTGCAAAATCTGTACAATCTTTAGCCATGGTTGGCCAATAATATCCGAGACGAGATATTTGTTGATGTAGACGAATAGCTCACGCATGTTCTCCACAAGTACCGGAATGGATCTCTTGCATAAGATTCTTTAGCTAGATAATCAATTATTGGTTGATACCAATCTTCTGCAGATAAGGTTGAAAGACTAGATTGTATTTCATTAACTTCTTCTTTCTCTTCATCAAATTCCAAAACATATAATTCTACAGGAATATTTCTTTTGATAACTTTTACTTGTGCTTGTAATTGATAATCATCCATTAGTATCTTGGAAGCAATAGTAGTCAATGAATCTACAATACTATTTTGTGATCTGTTAACATGATGTAACTCGACTTTGTGGAAACGACTCAGAAGAATACTAGCTTTGATGAAATATGGTATCAAATGAGCTTCTCGTACTTGAAAATTCGCCTTTAATTGTGAAATAACCAGCATTGAGTCCCCAAAACATGAAGATCAATTATGCCCACGGACTGTGCTAAGAACAATCCCAAGAGTAATGCTTCATATTACGCAACATTATTAGTAGTGACAAATGTGGTTTTGAAAGCAAAAGTAATGGTTTGTCCCTCTGGATTCCGATAGACTAGCCCAATTCCTCCATCAATTGTTGATCCATCTGTTGGGTTAAGAGATTTTCTTGCAGGAGTAGCATTAAAATGAAGAATCCAAGAAGTTTCTGAAACATTGAAAACATGTTCATCTTTTAATTCATCAGAGATCAAATAATCGTCAGAACATGGATTTTTCGCCAAAAGATCTGCAATCGCTTGCCCTTTAATTGCTTTTTGGTTTTTGCATCACAGATTAAATTGAGTAAGTTTTAGACTCCATCTAGCCAGTTTTCCTGAAAGTACATGTTGCTGAAGTAAATTTTCACAGGATCCGCTCTGGTAATAACATATGTTGTCTGTCCATATATATGGTGATGTAGTTTATCAGTAGCAAACTGTTAGAGGTATGCCCTAAAACCAATCCTAAAGAGCATATCTATTTCATATAAGGATAAGAAGGTATTACTTGTCGTTTATATATTCAATTATATATACGATAATGTCCATGAATAAATGATAAGAGAAATATGTATCTTAAGTTGTTGGGATATGGAGACTCATAATTCCCATACACATTTATTCTAAAAGAGTTCCTACTCATAGGTTATTAAAGATGACATTTATTAAACCGACAAGAGTAGCACATATTTAAACTAACTCCATTGGGAGGATAGGTAGTCTTTCCTATCAGTGTAGTGACACTTCGGTTAATCTGTGGGTGCATGTTAGAGAACATGTACACTGAACTTGATATGCTAGAATATTCCTATGGAGATTAAGTCAAAGGAATATTCTTATGTTACGTCCATTTACTTGGTAATCCTAAGACCTGAGACACCATGGATGTATTGTGCCTGAATTGTTAGGGTTTGATAGTATCTTATACAGCCTTACCATAAGGATTGTAGTCGGCACTCATTGGCTCTAATAAGTCTTGCATGAAGATATATGAGTGGTCTATAAGGATTCATTACTCTCATTGATAAGATAAAAAATGTCAGGGTCAGTTCTCAAAGATAACTCTCAATGTGAATCTCTGGCCAGAGTGATAGGTGAACCATGAAAGTTAGAGTTCATCTGATTAAGATTATAATTTGAAGAACATATGACAAGAAAGTTAAGATAGGGGTTTGACTTATATATCCATACCCTGAATATCTTAACTATGACGCTAGGGGATAAAGGATTAAGTAACAAGAAGGGTTCATATAGTTCTGCTATTCACCCAAACCTAGGGCACGTCATGACACATTGCTAGACATCACTCATGACCAGTGAAAGCCTATTGATAAGTGTTAATCAATGAGGGCATAATTGGAATAGTTTCAATTAAACCTTAAAATAGAAAGTTTCTATTTTAGGAGACATAGAGATATCCCTAGTCAATGCTAGGTTGGGGTGAACCCAATGGATCACACACAAACAAATAGCATAAGTGAGTCTCTTGAATTAAAGAGAAAAGGGTATTTCCTAAAACTAATTCTATTAATAACCTTATATATTAATTGTCAATATATATAAGGAATTAAGTTATATATTAATTGTTAATATATAAAGAGAATTAAGTTACTTTTGGAAATAAGTATTAAATAGAAACCCTAGGGGTTTTCTATAAATACTAGATGATAAGACATGCTAGCACTAAGCCTCTAATTCATCAAATTAGAGAAAGAGTTTCTCTCCCCTCTCCAAGCTTGTTTCTTCCATAGTTGAGGAACTTCAAGGATTCAAGGAGTGTTCTGTTCGTGTGGATACCGTTGGAGACTTCATCCGTTTGGAGCTTGGACTCATCAATCGCAAATCGAAAGGCTAATCAAGTAAGTGTTATTTATGTTTGATAAATATGTATGCTTGTTTTGTAAATCTTATGTCCCTATGCTTGTTCGAATCCTGCCGGGATATTCGATGATGGAATCATCTTTATAAAAAAATTTATTTTGTCTTCCGCTGCGATTCCATGTATTTCGAATAAAACCTTTTAGTGGTATCAAAGCCAAATCAAGAGAAAACTAGTTTGATTAAATCATAAAGAAAATTTATTAGAAAACAGAAAAATGGAATTAAACATGTGAATAGCATGTACGGAAAAAAATGAATAATCATGAGATGAAAATTTGAAAACAGAGACATATAAAATAGTATATTAAATACATAACAAATATTCAGATATGAACAGAGTGATGAATAAAAATAATAGGATAATTACTCAAAAATCAATTTAAGCATCAAAACGAACAGTCTCCGGCAACGGCGCCATTTTTGTCACCTTTGAGTGATTGCTGCTAAGATCAGAGACGGATCCCAAGCAACATACAGCGGTAATGGTCATGTTACAACCATTTCCAGTTCCAAGGGAGGTGACATCACGAGGAAAATATGATTTTATACTTATATATATAAATAGGAATATAGGATCAAGTTCGAGAACCGTTTCTCCAATGATCAATATATATATAATATACATCAATCACTGGTTGATGCTTTGAAAGATTCGGCTTTTAAAATTATAAAGAATAAATAACTTTTATTAACAACAATAAAATATTCATACTTACAGAAATCGAGAAGTAATACTGGACTTTCTTACACACTTTTAGAATATTCCCACTTTCTCTCTCTAGAACTAATAGAAAACAAGAAAATTCTCTCAAAGTAATAAAAGACCGACCTCTATTACATGTACTTCCCTCCTATTTATAATGAAATTCTATAACAGAATTTCACTTATAATCATTAGATCTGTGACAAGGACGTAACACGTGACTAACAATAAAATATGAGATTACAAAAATATCACGGAAGTACAATTTATTGCGATAATGCCATTTATCAATTCCGCATCATATAACTTTATTCTCCCCACATCAGTATCAGTTGCATCAATTCTGATGACTAGAAATATGTATCCTCTCAATCCTTTTTGACCTCTTTGATCATCTAACAAATATATATGTGGCATTTGAGACTAGGTCATATTAGTGAAGATAGGATTAACAAGTTGGTTAAGTATGGACAATTGGGTTCATTAGTATTCGCACCCTATCCAACTTGTGAATCTTGTCTCATGGGTAAAATTGTTAGAAGTGTGCCCTAAAACCCATTAGTAAGTTGTACTTAGGGACTTTATTTCATTTATGTTATTGTATGAATCTTATTCATCTATGAAATGGCTTTTATATTATCATGTAAACTTGTGTTATTTATAATTGTTCATGATAATGTCCTTGAATAGTATGATAGAGAATTGTATCTCAAGTGTTGAGATAGAGAGACATACAACTCTCAAGAACATCTATTATAGATATGTTCCTAATCATAGGTTTATTTATTTGGACGATAATAAACCGTTAAGATTAGCTCAGGTTATACTAGCTCCAATGGGAGGATGGTGAGTCTCAAGCCATCTGTTTAGAGACACTATAGTAAACCTGTGGGTGCTTGTTAGAGAACAAGTACCCTGAACGTGACCAATATGAGTACAACTTATGGAGATGTATTTGAATGTCAAAAGCTGCTCATGTGTATAATCACATTTATAATCCTCATACCTGAGACACCACTAGTTATCTTATGTATGAATTACTAGAGTTTGATTGTATCTTGTACACCCTTAATCATAAGGATGTAATCGGTGCTCATTGGCTTTAGTAAGTTGTATATGAAGATAGGTGAGTGTGCAATAGGAGATCACCACCCTTAATATCAAAGGGAGAATGTCACAGTTAATTCACAAATAATAACTCAATGAAGTCTTTGGCCAAAGCACAAGGTAACCAAGGAAAAGTGTTTTCATGGGTTAACCTAATTGGGTTTATATTTTGGTGAATGGCTAACACAGGATTAAGTTAGGGTTTGACATGAATCCATACCCAAATAACTTAATCGTGACATTGTTTGGTGAAGGATTATCTATTACACGAAGGGTTCATTTATATTCGTATATTCACTCACACCTAGGGTACGTCATGATATGTTGCTATATGTCACTCATGACTAGTGTAGGCTTAATGATAAGTGTTATTATTGAGGGCAAAATTGGAATAGTTTCAATTGAACCAAAAATAGAAAGTTTCTACTTTGGGAAACATGCGATGTTCCCAAGCCACTATTAGGTTGGGGTGAACCCAATGGGTCACACACATAAGAGCTTAAGAGATCCTTTTGAATTTGTGGGAGGGGATATTCTAATTAATATATAAGCTTAATTCTTGTTATTAATAGTTAATAACTAAAAGGATTAAGGATACACTAAATTAGAATATTACTATTTAATATGGGGTTTGGTCAAGCTAGCACTTGTAACCAAACGTCATTAAAAGAGGAGAGGGTTTATAAATAAGAAGGATAAGCCTAGGGCTAGGTTAACTCATCAAAGTGAGCCTCTCTCTCTCTCATTGCCGCCACCCTCTATCTCTCCCTCTCTAGCTTGCTTTCTCCTCAAGTGTAGTAGAGGTCAAGGGGTTCAAAGGATTTTAGGCTTGTGTGGACTTCATTGGAGGCTTCCATATTTTTGGAGCTCGAGGTTGCGAGGATTCACAACAAAGGATTGGAGGATAGCATCAACAAAGGAACACAAGTAAGCTTTAATTAATGTTTGATTAATTGTTTTGATTCGATTTTATAGTTTGAGTTCGATTCTTGGATGAATATCAATGGGAATTTTTAAATCTTATATTCCGCTGCGTTCCCATGGTGTATTCTTTCAATGGTATCAGAGCCAACTCAAACCTATGATTCGAATCATGAATGGCATAGCTTGGCATGTAATTAAAATGTTGTTTTTAATTAAAATTGGACTTTGAGAAAATCACAATGAGGAATTCGGCCATGGGGCTTTAGAACCTGTTTAGTTTTGTTTTAATTTATTGCATTTAGGTTTTGATAACCCTATAATGATGGACGGTTTCATGGTGCCATTAATTAATGGACGGGTTTCATGGTGCCATTAGTCCATGGTTTCATGGTGCCATTAGTTCATGGGGCCAAACTAGGGTTTAACAACCTTTGTGAAAATTTCGGCCATGGTGGCCATTGTGAAGGAGATGACGACTAGGGTTTTTGGGGGTTTCCTCTAGGGTTTCAAACCCTAATTAATTTTAGTTATTCAAGGGTTTAGAAACCCTAGATTGGATGGCCATGATTGATGGATGAGATTCCATCAATTTTAGAAACCCATTCATAATAGGAAACTTAGTTAGATTTGGAGTTGCCAAAACCAATATCCTATTTAGTATGAGATACTAATTAGGTAAGTTCTAATTAGATTAGAAGTTAATTAATAAGATTAATTAATTAATTGGTGGCTGGAAATTTAGAGTTTTAGAAACTCTATGATGATAAGGAAAGTTTCCTATTTCAAAAAGGATTCTAATTTATGCTTTCTTTGATAGTCAAAGCTTGTGATATTTAGATTCATTATGAAATAGGAAAGCTTGTAATTTGATGACTCATTATAGGTTTTAATTAATTCTATAATTACTTTGATTAGTTTATAATATTGGATATTGTATTTAATCAAAATAAGAAACCCCAAAGACCCAAACACCTATGGAAGTCACGGCCACACTAGGGTTTGGAACCCTGGTGTGTCACGGCCATCTTTGGCCTTTTTGATCACATTCAATTGTCTTCACACTACCACAAAAAAAGGATTAGAAGACAGCTAAAAACTGTCTTCATAGACATACGAGGACTGTAATACCCCAAAAGTTTTATCATGCTATTTCCTTAAATATATAAATATATATATATATATATATATACTTTTATATCGGGAAGCAAAGCTAAATGTGCATTATAAACTCTTATTCAAGTAAAATCAGACCTGTACCCAAGCATTTTTCAAAGGATATTAGAGAAAGAAGAATGAAAAGAGAAGGCTTTCAACACAAGAACTCAACTATACCTCAAAAGGAAGCAAAAACAGATTTCTGGCAAGGAGTCCGGCAGGGATTCCGGCCACTTCTCCTCCCCAGCAACTCTCCCTCACAGCTCCCTCTCTAACACCCAAATCTGATGAGTGAAGTATGAGAGGTGTGAGGCTGGTCGTGGGTTTTTAAAGAAAAAAAACCAGGGATCTTTTTGCAATATGAAAAAATTAAATTTGTTGAATTTACAAAAGGTCCTTTGCTTATATAAAACTCTTGAACTACCCTCAACACTTAATAAAATTTCAAAATTTGAACTTTGGATTTTTAAAATACCCCAAAACTTTATAAAAGTATATATATATATGTTAGAAGTATGCCCTAAAACCAATCCTAAAGGGTATATTAAGTTTCATATTATTAATATATGGAAGGTATAACTTATCTAATATGTTCTAACATATATGATAAGGTCCATGAATAAATGATAAGAGAAATATGCATCTCAAGGAGTTGAGATAGAGAGACTGATATTTCTCATATACATCTATTCTAAAAAGAGTTCCTACTCAAAGGTTTATTAAAGTGGATATTTAATTAACTGTATGAAGAGTAGCACAGATTTAAACCAACTCATATGGAGGATAGGTAGTCTTTCCTATCAGTGTAGTGACACTTAGGTTAATCTGTGGGTGCATATTAGAGAATATGTACACTGAACATGATCTGCAAAGAGTATTCCTATGGTAGTTCTGTCAAAGGAATATTCTAGTGTTATGTCCATTTATTTGGTAGTCCTTAGACCTGAGACACCATAGCTGTCTTGTGCATAGGTTGCTAGAGTTTGATAGTATCTCGTACAGCCTTATCCATAAGGTTGTAATCGGTGCTTATTGGCTCTAATGAGTTATGCATGAAGATGGATGAGTGTGCAATAAGGGATCATCACTCTCAGTTTTATGAGAGAGAATGTCAGGATAAGTTCACAAAGATAATTCTCAAAGGGAACCTCTGGCCAGAGTGATAGGTAAACAGTGAAAAGAGTTTCACTGCGATTACCTTATTGAGATTATATTTTGTGGGACAGATATCAAGTTGTTAAGATAGGGTTTGACTAAAACCATACCTATTATCTTAACTGTGACATTAGGGGATGAAGGATTAAATAACATGAAGGGTTCACATAGTTCTGCTATTCACCTAAACCTAGGGTATGTCATGATATGTTGCTAGATGTCACTCATGACCAGTGAAAGCCTATTGATAAAGTGTTATCAATGAGGGCAAAATTGGAATCGTCCCAATTGAACCTTAAAATAGAAAGTTTCTATTTTTGGGAGACATAGAGATGTCCCTGTCACTGCTAGGTTAGGGTGAACCCAAAGGGTCACACACAATAGAGAGTAAGTGAGTTCCTTAAGCTTGTGGGAGGGGAATCCTATCATGGAGTTTGTTTGATTTTAATTATTAAAAGTTAATTGATTAAAAGTCAAAACTAACCAAGAATAGGATTACTCTATTCAAGGATGTTTGGTCATGCTAGCACTAGTAACCAAACACCCCCCAAAGAGGAGAAAGTCTATAAATATGAGTGTTTTACACACTCTAGGTTCAAGCTAACCCTAGGGCCGAAATTCTCTTTCCTCTCCCTCTCCATTCTAGCTTGCCACAAAGGGTTGTGGAAGACTGGGAAGGCTTTTGGAGTCTTGCTCTCGTGTGGATACGCTTTGGAGGTTTCATACTTTTGAAACTCGAAGGAAAGCTACACCGAAGAACACCATCAAGTAAGATTTAATTTGCTTTGATTATTTGTGTTTGTTTATATATATGATCCGATGCTTGAATCGTTCTTGGAGGTTTTGTGAACATGGATTGATTTTATATAAACTGAAAAAGTTTTGTTTTTCTTATTCCGCTGCGAATCCATGTCTGTGGTTTTTCACAGAACCTTTCAATATATATATTTATATATTTAAGGAAATAGCATGATAGAACTTTTGGGGTATTACAAGGACAGTTACGAAACTGTCTTCCCTAGCCGTGTCTTCTAAAGTCCGGACCCTTTCGAAGACAGTTTTTAGCTGTCCTCATATCTGAACCTTCGAAGACAGTTTTTAACTGTCTTCATATATGTCTCTTTTGAAGACAATTTTTAGCTGTCTTCATATCTGTCTCTTTTGAAGACAGTTTTTAGCTGTATTCATATCTGTGTATTTTAAAGACAGATAAAAACTGTCTTCGTATTGTGATATTTTAAAGACGACTAAAAACTATCTTCATATCTGTGTTTCAAAGACAACTAAAAACTGTCCTTAAAAGGCTTTCTTTTTTTTTTTCATTTTAATTGATATGTTAACCTGTTAATTTAGGCAACCTGTAAGTGTTCCCTGTAAACCTGTACACGTTTCTAATTGGTAATATGTATCAAAACTCCTATATGAATATAAATTGAGTACGTACATAAAAGAAGCGCTAGCAAACACAATAAAAATATTTTCATTCACTTAATTAAGACCAAACATGTACCCCATATATAACCAAAATCATATAAAAGCTATTGTGTTAAATTTAATTTGGAAACATTCCTTCCAAATAACATGCATATAAATAGTAAACAAGCGATTTCAATTACAGACTTCATCCATTCAATTGAAGTCACAATGGATATACATGAAGCAAGCTATCTAGATTTCATACCCCTTCCAAAAGTCTTTGCGCAACCAACTTTGCGTTTCGATGCAACTTAGAACCTATATATAAATAAAGAAATGCAAATGTCAGTTCAATTATTCAAAGTAAGAAAACAATGACATCAATGGATTTCTAAATTAAACTAGTAGCATTTCATCATTAGGAAAGTATAAAAAGAAATAAACTTGTTTTTCGAGACAAAAATCCAGCAGAATTTCCTCTATTTTTGCAATATTCCCAAATTTTTACCTGTCAAATTAATAGTATATAACACTTCTATAATTATATCCAAACTATATTTCAATCACCCGCGCCTCCCATATCATCAGCAACCAACAATCACCAAGAGAAGTAGAAATTAATACATATTAGATAAGAGGGTTTATACCTAAAGATGAATATATCTTCAATCTAACAAAATAGAACTAGACGGCACAAAATCTGTATTTCCAGCATTGCAAAACGGGGTTTGGCTTGCACGTACAGTCTCACAGTACTACAAAAACTGCCTACAACGAGGGTTGTAAACCCTCATCTTTATGCTAAGACGAGGGTTGTAAAAGAGTCGTCTATTCCAGGGTCGTAAAAAAAAAAAGACGAGATAAGGTGTCAAAGTATCACTCCACAGGTAATCTTGTGATCATTGCATTCTGCTCGATGCTATCCTCTGGTCCAAACTAAAGAGATAAGGATGGAGGTTTTAGAGAAGGTAGTCAAAACCACAAATATATATATATGTGTGTGTGTGTGTGATCTCACCTGTGAAGCAACCTTCATTATTAGTGATCTAACCTGCAAAATCAGCCTTTATTATTAATATGGGCGAGCTAGAAACTTCACCCTGTACTCGCTTGAACAATGCCTTGACTTCATCAGCATTATGAACCCAGAATATGAGCTGACAATGCATAAGACAACTATAAAATGAGCTGGCAATGCATAAGACAAGTAGGGACCACTATGCCAATGTTTCTGACAAGATTTAGTGGTAGTTTGGCATAGCTTTTGGGAGGACTTAATGGACTTCCTAATCTTAAAAGTCACTTTGGAAAAAAAAATGAAAAGAAAAAATGTGTGTTTGGTGAGTTCTCCAAAATGGACTTTTATAAAAAGTTGGTTAGTTGTAAGTCCATTTGGGAGAAGTAAAAAGAGTTTGCTTTTGAAAACCTACTTTTATAGGAAGAATAACTTCCACAAACCTTTTTTTCTTTTTTTTTTTATGCAAAAGGATTTTTAAAATCTGGATTTTATTTTTTTTTTCTAAATGACTTTCTAAAAAGTCCATCTTAGGAATCACTTTTCAAAAAATGATTTCCATTGGTAGGAAGCTAGCTGCGCCAAATGCCACCTTACTCTATATCAAGCCAAGGAAATAGGTGCATTAACAGCAAGTTGGGGCAAAAAAATATTTTGCTAAATCGGGATATAACAATGGATTCTGGACTTACATGGCAAGAATACAAATCAATGACGTTACATTTCAGGTGGGTCAAGCAGGCTCACTTATTCTCTCACAAAGCTGGATAAAGACTAAAAATAAAATTCCAGTAAGTAGCTAACTTTCCAGTTCAACTTGCAGTTCATCAATGAAATTGTTAGGCTTGCAAACATAGTTCCAGGAATTTTCATAAAAGCAATAAGAGATATCCATTTTAAAGGTATATATTGAAAAGATATTAGTCACTTTCCACTAATGGTAAAGCTAGATTCATTCATGCAGAGAAAATCTAAAATAATATACAAATTCACATTGATGCAGGACATGTATACCATACCAGCAGGTTGGGCAGTAATGGTCTATCCTCCAGCTGTACACTTGAATCAAGCAAAGTATGAAGATCCCCTTGCCTTCAATCTATCGAGGTGGGAGGTGGGTCTACTGGTTTAAAAAACTACAATGAGTACTTCAAAAGGCAATAGGGATGTAGGAAAACAAGCTATATGGTTAAAATAAATTGGAAGAAGACTCACAAAAACAGGACATTGTGTGTGCATATGTGCACGCATGGACTAGAATAATTAATTTCTTCAAATGGAGAAGAAGAAGACTCATATTATTGTTTATTATTGAATAAAAGGAGCAAAATATTATTCTACAACAATGGATTAGTGACATAGAATGCCATAGAAAACAATATGAAATAACTTCATTTTCAATTGCAGTCCAAGTTTTCTCTTAATTGTTGTACTTGTAAAGTACTGCTTTTACCCTAAATTGATTTACAGTAGTTTTGTATTTTATTATCTTCTCTAGATAATCATTTGAAGTTAGATTAAAGATACAAACAAAACCCCCAACCCAACAAATGCTTTGTTCTTTTCTACCCACAAGATAAAACATCTCATAGTTATGTGATACTGAATGTTGTCTTTGACAAAGATTATAAGAGTCACTAGCTCAACTTTCCCACAGTTACCAAATGATATTGTGATTTGTTTTGGATCAGCTCGCTCATAAGATACTTAATTAACTGTCATCATTAACACTCATAATGAGTTATGTTACTATGCACTACAAAAAATGTTGTATTTCCTTTCATTGCTTTGCTTTGTGTTTAAACAACAAAAATCTAGACTATAATCATGCTCATTGACAATATTGTCACAAGAAGACAGATGCATAGCTAAAAGTGGAGAGAGAAATTCTATAAGGACATTGAGAAATGAGATTAGGTATTTGATTGGGCAAGTTAGTAGTCATCTACTCTTCTCATGTCAAATGCGTATACAATTTTTTTTTTCTTTTTCATAACTCTAGAAAAGATGGGATTCAATAATATGTTTTCAGTACTCGAGGAGCATTTACCACCAGCCTAGCAAGCATCCCTCTCTCTCTAAGGTCCATGGGTTTGATTTTTGCTTAGATGATTCGAGGGCCCATTGAACTTTTGTTGGGCCTTCAGTGAACCCAGCCTAAGATTAGCTACCTACTTTTTCTTATCTTTTTATTCTTATTGAAGAAAAGGAACAAAATAGAGGGAAAGAATAAACAAAGGTCTGACAAAGAGGAATGAAAGGAAGTTGGGAAGGCCGAGTTATCCTGAAAAGAAAAAGCACAATAGAAAAGAAAGCAAATCTATAAGGACATTGTCTTAAGTTAATGTTAGAATGTTAATTGAGAATTGACTTAAAAGAAATGGTTTCACAATATCCTTTTCTTAGATCTTTCTTCCTACTGCTGCTGTATTTGGTTGAGTCATTTGATGGAATCCTGTTTAATGAGGTCAGTGAAACCAAATATTGCATAGATTAAAGGTTGGGGCTCATTAATATTTGATATAGCAGCAAACACTAGGGTTCCAACCCATCTATAAACTAGATGAAGAGCACAATATTCCTAGTTTATGACCCTTGCTATGAATATAGTATGCTAGAGCTTTAATAGCATAAGGAAATGAAAAGGCAATCGGGATTTCTCAAGTATACATAGTGTTCCACTATAAACTAAAGTTCAAACTGTGAAGTTAACTCGACATAGCTGGCGCAATTTAGTGCCTTGACAGGGCTGCTTTCAACAAGCTAACATGGGAACGTTTTCAACAATTGAAAATGTAGTAAAATTGAGATAACTACAAAAGCTAGAATAGAAGCCACCGGGATTTCTTACTAAAGCTAGAATAGAAAATAAGCTGCAGGAACTGATGTTATGAGTAGTGTTTGAAGAGAAAATAAGAGGCGAGAAATGGAAATTGGGATGTAAGGAAGAAGATAAAGGTGAGTATGAGTTGTTAAAAGAAAAAAGTAGCCATTATTCAATGTTTCAAAACAGAGAAATCAGCTGTGAAGAAAAAGTATTGCGTTCAGCTGCTCGAGTCCACATCATCACTGCCTGCTTCAAGAGAAACCTATCCTCAACTCTGAACAGCAGGTAGTTTTTTTCAATGTTGAACTTCGAGTCCATCAAATACATGACGATGATAATGGCACAATACTGTGAAAGGATTCGTTCGAAAACATGGAATCGCAACGGAAGACAAAATAAAACTTTTAAAATAATGATTCCATCATCGAATGATCCTAAACAAGAATCGAACAAGCATTGGGACATGTGATTCACATACAAGCAAATAAAATTTATAAAACATAAATTAATCTTACTTGATTCGCCTTTCGATTTGAAATCCTCAATCTTGAACCTCAACGCAATGAAGTCTCCAACTGTATCCACACGAGAGTAAGATTCCCTAAACCCTTCTAGTCTTCCACAACACTTGTGAGCAAGCTAGAATGGAGAGGGAGAGGAGAGAGGATTTCGGCCAAGAGGGTTTGGCTTAACCCTAGAATGTGTAAACCCACATATTTATAGAATTTCTCCTCTTTAAGGAGTGTTTGGTTACTAGTGCTAGCATGACCAAACATCCTTGAATAGTGTAATCCTATTCTTGGTTAATTTTGACTTTTAATTAATTAACCTTTAATAATCAAAATCAAACTTAACTTAAAGATAGGATTCCCCTCTCACAAGTTTAAGGAACTCACGTACTCTCTATTGTGTGTGACCCTTTGGGTTCACCCCAACCTAGCAGTGACTAGGGACATCTCCATGTCTCCTAAAATAGAAACTTTCTATTTAAAGGTTTAATTGAAACTATTCCAATTATGCCCTCATTGATAACACTTATCAATAGGCTTTCACTGGTCATGAGTGACGTCTAGCAATGTGTCATGACATGCCCTAGGTTTGGGTGAATAGCAGAACTATATGAACCCTTCTTGTTACTTAATCCTTCATCCCCTAATGTCATAGTTAAGATATTTAGGGTATGGATATAAGTCAAAACCCTATCTTAACTTTCTTGTCATATGTTCTTCAAATTATAATCTCAATAAGATGAACCCTATGAAACCCTTTCATATTTCATCTATCACTCTGGCCAGAGATTCACATTGAGAGTTATATTTAAGAACTGACCCTGACATTCTCTCTCATAACATTGAGAGTGATGATTCCTTATTGACCACTCATATGCCTTCATGCAAGACCTATTAGAGCCAATGAGTGCTGACTACAACCTTAAGATCAAGGCTGTATAAACACTATCAAACCCTAATAACTCAGGCACAAGACATCCATGGTGTCTCAGGTCTTAGGATTACCAAATGGACGTAACATAAGAATATTCCTTTAACTTAATATCCATAGGAATATTCTAGTAGATCATGTTCAGTGTACATATTCTCTAATATGCACCCACAGATTAACCTAAGTGTCTCTACACTGATAGGAAAGACTACCTATCCTCCCATTGGAGTTAGTTTAAATTTGTGCCACTCTTGCCGGTTTAATAAATGTCCTCTTTAATAAACCTATGAGCAGGAACACTTTAAGAATAAATGTATATGATAAATATGAGTCTTCATATCTCAACAAACTTGAGATACACATTTCTCTTATCATTTATTCATGGACATTATCGTATATATAATTGAATATACAAACGATAAGCAGTACCTTCTTATCCTAATATGAAATAAATATGCACTTTAGGATTGGTTTTAGGGCATACCTCTAACATACTGGATGATGATCTGAAGGGTCTCATTCAAACAATGTAAGCCTTAAATTATCAGTACTTGATGCCATTCCTCAGAACAGTCGGGCAATAGACACACAGCTGGATTTTGATAATCAATTTTCTATCTGATCTTGCAGCCTAAGATAGATCAGAATGTGAAATAGGATTTGTCAACCACTAGATAGACTCTCAAGCAAAACAAGGACCTACTAAATTGTTGTATTAATACGTGGAGATACAGAGTTATAAGCTAGAAATTTCTGGAAAGTACATAATAGGAAGTTGCAATGGCTAATGTGAGTGTTACAATCCCATGGGTTTGGATTTAACATTCAAATAAAATAAAGGTTGGTTACATGAGGATCTAAAGACTTGGCATCTAAGCATTGCCTAGGTGCAGGATCAAAGCATTGCCTAGGTGCACCTGCACGTCTGCTCAAATGACAACTAAAGCAACTGGACAGTTCTAAAGTCCCTAGTGCACCAAAACAAATTAAACAACCATGCTGCCATAGTTGATAACTAAACAGAAGAGGTTTTCTTTTTGCTCTTCTCTCTTTTCTTTTTTCTTTTTTATTTTATTTTTTTGTGTGAACCTCTAATACAACCATAGCTTGTAATACAAAAGTTACGGAAAATAAAACACAGAACAGTCTGTTCAAATTGCATATGTACCTGGTTATCGTATGTAGAGGTTGGAGCAGATGGAGCGGATGGGGCAGTGCCAACAAGTCTGCTGTCTTCATGATAAGGAGGCACGCCATACTTGACACTTGTCGAATGTGAAGGTTTTGAGCTGCTGAAAGATGTTCCACCATACATAGGCGTGGGCAGGGCAACTCTCTGGGGAGCATTCCCTATCCGACCACTGCTCAAGCAAAAATGAGAAATCAATGAATGGCAAATAAAACTTATGTCACTAAAAAATAAAAAATTTAAATTTAAATTGAGAATCATTTATTACCCTAATATATTAAGCCTACCAAAAACCCATCTCCACTTCTTTGATTTCTGAAAATTAAAAGTACTACAAATGTTACCCAAAAAAGAGTAAAATAAATTATCAATTAAGACAATGAAAGAAAACCTTAGCTATTTTTCCCACTAGCTCAGATTCTTTTCCCACAATATCTTGTAGATTTGAACACTTTCCAGCAATCATCTTGATCACCCATCGCCTGTCAATAAGTATAAGATGTGAAGGAAGTGTGTTTAATGCTTAAAGCCAGAGTCATGGGATCAATAATATAATTAGTAGAAATGACCTAAAACAATTTAAATAATTAAAAACATTCAGGGGAATGATTATAAAAATGAATTCGTAAACACCAAGCAATGTAGCAGATTAAAAACAAGAAAGATTGCATGTTTTGTCATCATGAAGTCAACATTGTTATTGTTTTTGTCACAAGTGGTACATATAACACATACATGTGCCGATATGTCTGCAAATAAAAAGTGAAACCATTATTAATTGTGTTACCTATGGCTCCAAGCATGATCACTCTTTGGTGAATATGAAAGAACCAGTGCTGACAAGAGGAGTTCATCCATAAATATTGAGAGGCATTGCTTCTTAGACACAACTAGCTTCCTGCATGACATATACAAAATAAAATCAGATATCAAGATCAAGACCAGCAATAAGATCGTGTCCTAAGACAGCACACAGCAGGTAGAATAAGATGTTGTTCCACGTTATGCAAGGATCACACATAAGGCTTTCTCAATTCACTTAAAATTTAGTGCAGGAAGCATATTAACTAAACTAACATCCTCTTTGGTAACCGTTATCCCGCTGGTGTAGGAGATATGCATTAGGCAGAGTAATGAACTCGATGAACTTGAAAGATTATATCAAACTCACCAGCTCAAGCTGCAGGTGATAAAGCCCAGCAGAACATGTAACAGGAGTCCATGCCACTGTAATGCAAGTAATGAAATATGCACTATGATATCAAATTCTACATTCACAAGCACAAATATGAATGTTATTAGTAGATATATCCATACCTACAGTGGTTCTTTGAACCATTATAGTTTGAATAGACCCATATGGATGATACTTCATCAATTTAATCATCGACATAGTTAATTCTTTCTCGTATTAAGCAGGGAATTAGTCATCAACTGAAATTCATCTCAAAAGGAAATTGGACAAGCAAATTGAAGAAAAGTTTTATAGAAGGTGAATATTCATGAATCACATCCTATATTTTCGTGAAGTTCAATTGGAACACTATTAAGCACAAGTTATTAAGAAGGCCATGTAAAAGCAAGTCAGTCAAATGTTCAAGCTCAAGTAAAACAAAAGCCAAATAAATAGTAAAATAAAATAAAATAGGATTCAATGTTAATCAAATTATTAGATCCAGTGTTAAAATCTATGGATCCATGCTAACCTCTTGAGAGACCTTCTTGATGACGCAAGCAGCAAAGTTTCCATGATTTCGAATAATATTAAACAAAACTAAAAATACCTCAACTTCATCCTGGAAACAATTAAAAATAAATAAATAAAAGATATAAATTAATGGAGAAACAGAAGAGAAACAGGGGGAACTGCTACAACTCTCCACCAACTTCCGCAAATTTTCTTCTTTCACAAAATCTATTAAAATAAATTTGAAATTTATCTTGGTTTAATTAATATTTTGGTTCGCTCAAGAATGATAAGCCGGAAAAATAATAAATTTCAGTTTTCAATTACCTCTTTTCCTCCAATTTCTCAGCAACCAAACAAAGGGAAATGAAATAAAGCAAATACACCAAAACCCTAGATTCCAAAATGCCTAAATATCAGTCAAATTTCACTAACCATTAATTCCCTACTGTATCATAACTAGACCAATATGCACAAACATCAACACAGATGAAACATTTTTAAAAAAACAGCAAAAACATCAACACAGATGTATACCTTAAGGGAGGGGAGACAGGCAGCGAATAATATCTGTTTTTGTTAACTTTCAAAGCTTTCCTCCAATGGAAACTGGTTTTTGGTGGTTGAGGGAGATTGATAACTTGCACCAGGTGGTGTTCTTTACGCCCTGTAGACGTGATCAGATTGCCGGAAAATGGCCGAAGTTCAAAAAATGAGGGTTCCGGCATCCATTCACTCGCCGTTTGAGTGTAGGTTGAGCAGCGCCGTTTGAGTGTATAGCTCAAACAATGACGATAGGTGATGACCGGAGCAGGTATCTACTAGGCTACGATTTTGGGAGGCCGGAGCAAATATTCGTTGGGCTAGGGTTTTGTGAGAACCGTTGAAGAAAGAAGGGGTCGGCAGCTAGTCTAGGGTTTGATCTCCATCTGAAGGGATGGAGAGGTTATGGAGGGAAACCAAATGGAAGCTAGGCGCGAGATTGAGATGGAAAATATTGGCTGCCAGAAGTGCGCGCTGGGTGTGGAAAATATAATCCCAAATGTTAAACGACACCGTTTAACTTTACTCCCAAATTTTTTTTTTTTTTTAAAACTCTTCTAAAAATTAGCTGTCTTCATATCTGACCCATCAAAGACAGTTTACAGATAACAGTCCTTAAATATTTATTAAAGAAGACAGATCATAAAAACTGTCTTCTTTTTAAAATTTTAAAGACAGTTTTCAAAACTGTCTTCGTTAGACTGTCTTCTTTGACTATTATTGTAGTAGTGTCACCTATGTTTATTGAATATGTTTATATGATTTAAAATTATTTTGAAACAATTTTGAAATTCAAAAAGTGAAGAAATTAAATGTTTGTGAAATTAGGGTTTTAGAAACCCTAATTGCCATATTTGGGTTTTGGATTGAAACACCTTGTGTTTTAGCTTTTTAATTCGATTAAATTGCATGGGGGTCATCTACATTAATATATTTAAGTGTCCTAATAGTTAGTGCACGAAATTATATTAATTGAATAGGTTTTATAAGAATTATAAAGCTAAAACAGTGTGCTGCCATTTCTGGACAGCAACACTGTCAGTTTGTAAAATGTTAAAAATTTATTTTTAAATATTTTTATAACGTGCTACTTATCAACTTCACTTTTATAAGGTCTTAACTAATTGTAGGAAGGGTTCCCATAATTAATTTTGACCCTTAGCTAGCCGTACTAAGTATTTTACGATCGATACTCAAATCTGTCCAGATTTGGAGTTACAGTCACAAAACACTTTAAAGTGATATCAAACGTTGGAATCACTTAACGAGACCCCTTCCATTGGAAAGAACACTGAAAATCCTAGTGAAATGAAGTGTTCTTATATTTTAAAAGTTGTTTTAAAAGGTGCAAATAATTATTACAAAACAGCAGGCAGATTCTTGGTGATTTGAGAAAACACTAAAAGTAAAGTGTTACTTTAATTTTAAATACATGCCATTGCCATTTATCTTTTGTTCCTTTGAATGCTTTATTTTATGCAATTAGATTGTATAAAAAATGGAAAGTTATGGACTTAAAAGACCAATTAAAATGAGATGTGATTGGCCGCATGAGATGTGTTATCTTTTATGGGTTGTAAATTTAAGTTGTTAAATTTTGGTGATGTAATTTAATTAAGGCTTGCATGCCTTCTCCCTTTTCTCCCAAATGTATTCCCCTATTCCTTTATACCCTTTCTTTGTTTATTGTAAATGTACTTTGAAGATCGAGAAGGTATGTGGTAGACCCGATGATACATGGAGCAGTGGGAGTCCAAAGAAAAGGCTTTCGAAGACTTTTCTTTTATGTAATAGTTACAGGTTAAAATTGCGATCACATAACCCACATTAGACCTAGGGCTCAGCTAATGGCTCTAGTTGGGCCCAACCTTAAAAATCCATAAACTTTCCATAAGGCCCATATATATATATGCTAGATGTATGTTTTAGGGGGCCCATTAACCATATTATTATATGTCTTTAATGATAGTTTTCCCTTTCTTCATGGACAGTGGGAATATCATTATTGTACTAATAATAAAGAATGGTTAGTGAATTGATATATGTGATATATGTATGCATGCGATGTATGTTTAATCTGATGAGACCTAAAACCCCTCATTTTCAAAAATTAAATTGTAAGGAAGAGGCATACGAGTGCTTTATCCTAGCCTCCTACCATTACAAGATAGGTGGATCTTTATGGTGGATGTGTTTGGCTACAATTATGCGGGAACACATTCATTCTGAGGGTTCATACTAGCTTGTTGCATATTGGATATTATGAGGTACGATAATGGGGCATTCCAAGAACCTATCATGTGAGGGATGCAACATTCAATTGACCATACTCATGTGAATGGTAGGTGTGATTTAACTAAAGAGCACTATCCGATAACCTATCATGTGAGGTCACTGCGATTTAGAGGCTAAAGGAAGGTTGGAACTTGCTTGAGAAGCATTGGATAAGAGTTATCCACCCCTTTGGATTAGTGGTCCAATAACCTATCCCCATTAAGAATTCAGTCCTGAATTCTTGAATCCTATAGAGGGTGTATAGGATTTGATAAATAATGGGAGACACCATAAAACTAAAGACCAAGTTATTATGGTTATAAATGAAATATTTTAATAATCTGTTACTTATTTTTGTAGATATAGTTATACTCACACAAATATCTGAAAATGAAAATGACTACTGTTTGACTGAACCTTGTGAAGATAAGAGGCTTGTAGAATTTGGAAGAGTTCCTAATTCAGGATTTTATCTATCACTAAGCGATGCTTCCTCTTGGGTATTAGATACCGGTGCTAGTTCTCATATATGTAAAAATACTAAGGAACTAAGAGAAAGTAGAAAATTAAGTCAAGAGCAAGTTACCCTTCGAGTGGGAAATGGAGCAAGCGTTGCTGCATTAGCTGTTGGGACTTGTGACTTAAATCTTCCATTTGGACATGTCATGAAATTAGAAAAACTGTTTATTTATGCCAGGAATAGTCAGGAACATTATTTCGGTTTCAACCTTAACTTGTTCTGGCTATGAATTTGTTTTCAATAGGGATAGTTGTACTATTTCTATTGGAAATAAGTCTGTTGGTTCTGGTATATATCTAAATGGTTTATATTTCTTAAACATGGATGGTAGTGTGAACTGCTTAGAGAATAGACATGATCCTAAAAAGCATAAAAGACGTAGAGATGAGAAAGACTCAACCTATGTATGGCATTTAAGATTAGGTCATATTAGTGAGAAAATGATCAATAAGTTAGGAAAGGATGTGCAACTGGGCTCATATATACTTGTACCCTTACCTACTTGTGAACCTTGTCTCATGGGTAAAATGACCAAATCGCCCTTTACTGGCCACAGTGAGAGGGCAGGAGACATATTAGGACTGATACATTCTGATGTATGTGGACCTTTAAATAAGGTTGCCAGAGGTGGTTTCACTTACTTTATTACCTTTACCGATGATTACTCACGGTTAGGGACTGTGTATCTTATGAAACACAAGTCTGAATCTTTTGAAAAGTTAAAAGAATTCAGAGCTGAAGTAGAGAAACAAACTGGCAAAAGTATTAAAGCTCTTCGATCAGATCGAGGAGGAGAATACTTAACCACTGAGTTTTTAGATCATCTAACTGAGGCTGGCATATTATTAAAAGGAATCGTTCGAAATACATGGAATCGCAGCGGAAGACAAAATAAATTTTTTTACAAAGTTGATTCCATCATCAAACATCCAAACCATTGATCGTACAAGCATAGGGACATGTGATTTACAAAATAAGCATATATATTTATCAAACATAAATAATACTTACTTGATTAGCCTTTCGATTTGCGATTGTTGATCTCGAACTTCAAACTGATAAAGTCTCCAACGAAGTCCACACGAACACAAAACCGCTTGAATCCTTGAAGCTTCTCAATAATGGAAGAATCAAGCTTGACAGAGGGAGAGAAACTTTTTCTCTAAAGTGAGAATGGAGGCTTAGTGCTAGCATGTCACAAGCTCTAGTATTTATAGAAAACCCCTAGGGTTTCTATTTAATACTTATTTCCAAAAGTAACTTAATTCCTTTTATATATTACTAATTAATATATAACTTAATTCTTATATATATTTACAAATAATATATAAGGTTATTATTGGAATTAGTTTTAGGAAATTCCCTTCTCTCTTTAATTCAAGCGACTCTCTTATATTCTTTGTTTGTGCGTGACCCATTGGATTCACCCCAACCTAGCAGTGACTAGGGACATCTCCATGTCTCCTAAAATAGAAACTTTCTATTTAAAGGTTTAATTGAAACTATTCCAATTATGCCTTCATTGATAACACTTATCAATAGGCTTTCACTGGTTATGAGTGACGTCTAGCAATGTGTCATGACATGCCCTAGGTTTGGGTGAATAGCAGAATTATGTGAACCCTTCTTGTTACTTAATCCTTCATCCCCTAATGTCATAGTTGAGATATTTAGGGTATGGATATAATTCAAAACCCTATCTTAACTTTCTTGTCATATGTTCTTCAAATTATAATCCCAATAAGATGAACCCTATGAAACCCTTTCATAGTTCATCTATCACTTGTTAGAGGTATGCCCTAAAACCAATCCTAAAGTGCATATCTATTTCATATTAGAATAAGAAGTTACTGCTTATCGTTTGTATATTCAATTATATATACGATAATGTCCATGAATAAATGATAAGAGAAATATGTATCTCAAGTTTGTTGAGATATGAAGACTCATATTTCTCATACACATTTATTCTAAAAGTGTTCCAGCTCATAGGTTTATTAAAGAGGACATTTATTAAACCGACAAGAGTAGCACAGATTTAAACTAACTCCAATGGGAGGATAGGTAGTCTTTCCTATCAGTGTAGTGACACTTAGGTTAATCTGTGGGTGCATATTAGAGAATATGTACACTGAACATGATCTGCTAGAATAATCCAATGGATTAAGTCAAAGGAATATTCTTATGTTACGTCCATTTGGTAATCCTAAGACCTGAGACACGATGGATGTCTTGTGCCTGAGTTATTAGGGTTTGATAGTGTTTTATAC
>JAESVK010000669.1:495674-529629 GCA_017140935.1 Hamamelis virginiana | reverse complement strand
GTGATTTCCCGAACATTGGGACCGGTACCCCCCAAGGTGGGACCGGTACCATTCTCTACTGCATAAGTGGGACCGGTACCCCCCAATGTGGGACCGGTACCCCTTGCTGAAATTTGCCTGTTTTGCCCTGTTTTGACCTCTAAGCCTTCTCGCTTCATCCTCGCTTGCCCCGAATGATTGCATGAGCTTGAAAACCTTCTCCAAAGGTACTTGATCCTTCAGTGCCTTGGAAATGAGCGAGTGACTTGCTTGGGCGAGGCTTTGACGGGGAATGCTCCATAAATGCACACCATGATCATGAGAATGTGCTTGCAAGCTGTGGTCAATGGATGAAAACCTTCGGCATTCATCGAACACCTTCAAAAGAATGGAATTAGCACCATGCAACCTGCACGTGCTCAAAAACAATGAAAGGATTAAAAATACCAGAATCAAGCCAAACTAGGGTTGAAGAACAGGTAAAATGTACAAAAAGACAAGTAAAAACGGGCGAATTATGTGCTAAACAGTTACCTTGGGTGCGGTCTATTTCTTGTAAAAACAACCAATAGTTGATTCAATTGTAATTGTCAAGTAGAGTTTGTCGAGATTCTAATAAAATTGATATTTATTCATCCATAAAGGGTAGAAACCTTTTGAAAGATTTATTACATGCCATATGTGTCCATAATTCCTACTTTCTTCAAATTTTACTTAGAAAAAAGAAAAAATAAAAGAAAATCCCTAGTCTACTCTAAGTCCTCCTCGCTCTGCGGGCTTGGGCTTCATCTTCATTTTTCTTCTTTCTCTTAGCTGTCCTAACTCGTGACGCATCTGATGAAAGTGATGAATCTGCTGACCGAGCTGTAACTCGAGAATCATAAACGAGACTTCGAACCTTGTCCCTTGTAGCCTGTACTTTTGAACCCAAATCTTGTTTAAGCCAAGCCCGATACCCCTCACCAAACCTAAAAGGCCCATTGCGATCCCTTACCTGAATCATAGATAAGCCTGAAGCCCATTTCTTCGTAGCCGAAGATACCAAAGAAGGAATAGCCACCTCTACCCTGTGAATGTGCCCTTTGATAGGGAGGTTTGTTTGAACATGGCCCATTTGGCGAAGCACGCGGGAAGCCCAGTAGAATAATGTATGCTTTAAGCCCATGAGCTTCACCTGACAGCATCCTGAAGTGTGTAGCACATACTCGTCACTGCAGCCCCATATAACCACATGCCACTGAATATCTCTCCAAGTTAAAGAAGAGAATAAGATGATGTCCTGAATCGAGCGACGCTCAAAGGATAAAAGCTTTCGCGAACAATAGTTATGGGACAAGTGTTTGGGTCCATCAAGAGGAGTAATCAGCTTGAGTCTCTCAACTAACCACATCTAAAAAAGAATGGTGCTACCCCTAAGGCAAGAAGCAGAGTTGGAGTAAAAATGGTCAAACCCATTCAGAGTCTCAGCTAGCACCAGGGGAATGATGTTATGAGACTTCGACAATGGCAGAATGAGCTCACATGTTTCAATGGGTATGAAAGGTGTACCATTCGAAACAAGGAAACAACCCAATATGCATAGGGCAAGTGCGTACTGGGTAGGCCTATGAAGGGCTAGTGATTTTCCCCCTTCCCGCAAGAAAGACGAAGCCAATTTGAGAAGATCAATGGAATTTTCATGGATGAATATGGAAGCTTCCCTAGGCAAGAGTTCAAAGAGAGAAGAAAATTTTTGGAAATAACCCCGACGAATGGAAGGAAAGATGAAAGGGCCACTAGCAGAGATATTCATTAAAGCACAGAATTCCTCAAATAAAGGACATACCTCTTCACAGTTGAAGCGAAATACATGAAGATCAGAGTTCCAGAAATGGATCACAGAGTTGAGAAGCTTGTCTTCAAGTTTCACATGACAGAGAAAGAACCATGAAGTCAAGTCAAATCGCGCGAACACCTTCTTGTCTTCCACTTGCATTCTCGCTACAAATAGATTGATGATCAACTTGAGAGCTTCCATTATGTTTAGTGTGATGAAAGTGAGCATAGGGGTGTGTTTTTATAGCTTTTTAGCAAAAGAAATCGAGTTAAAGGCGAAGTAGGACACTCAAAAAGTCAAAAATTGTCAAAATAGTCGAAAATTAGAAACCAGGGTCGATGACCATTCCACTAGGGACAGCCAACCGTCCCCTAGGGACGGCCAACCATCCATGGGGGGATAGTCATCCTTCCCCGATCTCCAATTTTGCCTAATTTTGACTTTTTCCAGACTTTTTGACGCCCGGTTTGACTTTTAGCTCAATTTTCGTCAGTTTTGACCTATTTTCGGGTTAAACTTAAACCAAAAAAGTAATTGAAACATATTTTTATTCTCATTAGGATATAATTACATGCTAATCAGGGTTTTTAGTGCATACATAGAAAAACAATTACATAGAAAATCCTAAGCAAGCCTCCTATAGGCCTAATGGTACAAAATCATCTTCGCCGGGATGATTTCCTCATTCCCCGTGAACCCGATGCCTCGTGATCCCTTCGTGATCCATAGTGCTCCGTTGAAAGCTGGGTTGAAGCCTACAAACCCGAAGTTTGAGATTAGATTGATGAAGAATGAAGTTGCTGATTATTAAAAGAGTAGAGAGAAAGTTACCTGTGCGGCTATATTCGCGTTATGCGCATCGAGATTCATCATTTGAAGTTCTCTAGTCAATGATGCACTATACGCCAACCATTCTTCAGTGTACGATACAGGCACCTAAAAGGACAGAAGATTCAAATATTAGGAAAGAAAAAGCTATATATGACAAAGGGTGAAAGTACGATTATTACTGAAGTATAAGAAGGATCAAGATGAAGGTATTCATTGTAAGACACGCGAATGATTGGTCTTTGAACAAAGTTGCCATCCTCAATGACTTACACCTGCCAAGGAACAGGTGACAAAGAAGGAGCAGAAGATGAAGACTCGCCCTCATTAGGAGCTGCAGCAGCTGCAGAATGGGAAGCATGCCCTCAGGCTCGACGACCCTGCAAAAGAAAGAGATATGAGGAATAATGCATGAGAAAAGGGGTAAAGCAATCAATAGAAAATTCAATACCTCAGTTGGTGGAAACCCTAACACTAATGGACGCATCAGATAACGCTGGCAGAACGTGCGATAATCCTCGTGCTAATAATAGAAGGCATCCGCAAATACACCAGCCATAGCATCCCCCAAGGCATGGTCTGTCAATCTATCAGCATGCCTCAAAGATGGAGGGGGTGCATGAGGCACACATGCAGCCCAATAAGCTCCACCAAGTTGAGCACGCACTCTTTCTCCAAGGTACCAGTATTTACCTGAAGATCCTTCGAACAGGATTCTCTTGCGCGATATCTCAACTACAGAACCAAGCTGAGGCATAGTGTTTCTCCAGTGACGCCAAGGATTCCACTTCACCTGAAGACATGGCATATTAGAGAAGGTTTGAACATGGTAAAAGGAAAGCAGAAATGAAAATGATTACCTTGTCAGGACGCAACCCTGCAAGAAAGGCGCGACTATAAGCATAATCGTGCTTGTGGGCAATGGCACTCACTCGCCGATCCGAGGCATATTAAGCGAGGGTTGGTCAAGAAAAGTCATTATCAATAAGCATGGGGCTATTCAGGCTAAGATACTCATAAGCCCATACCTGCAGAATATGTGCATTGGCAGAAGATAAGTAAAGAGAAGTTTGTGATATTTTCAAATAAGTGAGTATACCTCCCAGGCAAATCCCATGCCTCCAAAGTCGGTACATACTCCTCGAGACCGACAACTCATAGTCCTGTACATGGTGGCCAAAGCAGCACCACCCCAGTCATATTGGGAGATGGTATCAATATCCTCTAAGCTAGCAATAAATCCTAGAGGGGCCAAATCAGCAGTGCCTGCAAAGAGAGTACATGACAGTACATACAAAAGGAAAGCCCGTACAATGTGATCAGAATCTTGTCCATCCTCCTCAGGCATGTTACTAAAAGTGGTGAAAAGAGTACTTCGGCGAACTGATTTCTTTACAATCTCAATATCAGCTGCCCCAAGGTAAGTATCTAAATAGACAGAGTTTTTACTCGTATCCCCATAGAAGTCCAAAGGGCGACCCCCAATGGAAAGTCCCGTGATCATAGTAAAGTCGAAAGGGGTCATGGTTATCTCCCCAAACTCGAAATGGAAAGTATTGGTGGTGTCCCACCAGAGTTCAGATAAAGCCATGAGGACCTGTCTATCCATAGAATCGATCCAAAGTGAATCAATGAAATCTCCAAAGCCTGTCCGTCGGATTGTCGCTTTGGTTAGTGGCTAGAGAGTGTCCATTTTAGCCCACCATCCGACTATGCCTTGTAGGGAAGATTGAGTCCTGATATCGAACTCTGGCTGCAAAGATAAAGATTAATGGATTAGATGTATAGAGATGAGTTATGCTAATTCTTTAAATCAAGGGTACAAAATTAACCCACAAAATGGCACATTTTCAACAACAAAAAATATATTCAAAATTTATTTCTCAAATGGTTTGTCAATTGTGAGTTATTTTATGTACCAACAATCTATTTTCAAAAGAAAAAAAATACCATAATTCATGTAGTTTATTTTGGTACTTTTAATTTTACATCAAGAGTTAGCATAATTCATTAATACCCCATATGACTTCTTTTCATGGGAATTGAATTGGAAATGAAAATCTTAAGAGAATAGAATTTTGAAAATCATGAAATGAATACTTAGCATGAGTTTTGAAATAAAACTACTTAAAAGCCATAGAAATGGCACTTTAAGTAAATAGTGTTTTGGGTAAAAAATAAATAATAAATAAATAAATAAATAAAAAATAAGCTAAGTCTTAATTCATGGAAAAATTTTGATATGTGCATATTTTGAAAACTTGTCATCATATGATTATTTTGAAAACGTTTGAAAAAGCATGACATGATGAATTGATTTGAAAATTGGAAATTGCCCACTTTTAGGCATTTTATCAAACACCTAGTGTGCACATTTTTTAAAATAATTATGAAAACTTGTTATGATACTTTGAAAGTATCCAAATGATGTTTGAAACATATTTGAATCATGGCATGAGAAATTTAAATTGAAAAATCAAATTTTAGTCTCTTGGGAATTTTATCAAACACTTGGTGGGCAACATTTCAAGCTGGTAAAGCTAGTGAAATGGGGCTCCCAAGCTTTTCCAAATACAAATTTCATGAATAAAAGTCATCAAACAATATCCAAATATCAATATTGAAGCATCTAGACATCAATGATTCAAAGAAAAGGCATGAAAGTAAGCCTACCTCTTGATTAGTGTGTATGTAAGAAAGATGATCATGGGGCTCCAATAGCAAGCTTGTGTTGTTAGGATCATGTGATGGTGCCTTATAATTCTTCATCTTCATTTAAGGGTACTTTAAAGATGCATTCCCTCTATTTTCCATGGGTGTGTTGATGGAAAAGATTGAGAAAATATGGAAATGTGTAGGATGTGTATTTGGGTTTTAGATCCTCAAATTTGAAATGAAAAGATGAAATCCTAGTTTTTGATTCACAAATTGGAGTAAATAGCAACACTAGAGAAGTTTGGAGGTTAATTTGGATGCAATAAAATAAAAAATGATGGATTTTTGAGAGAAATTGGGATTTCTAGAGGGAGAAAGTCTCAAAATTGGGGGAAAATTGAAGTGAAATGCAAATGGGTGTCAAAGCACCTAAATGATGGGATGAAGGCTCGGGTGGCCGTCCACCTTGGACGGTTGGCCATCCTTGGGTAGATGGTCATCCATTTTTTAAGCCAATTTTGACTTTGTTTGGGCTTTTTGAGGCCCATTAAGCCCAATTTTGACTTTCTTGGCCTATTTTGACCTATTTTGATTCATTTTCTTTCAAATTTTGATTTGGGAAAGTCCATTTGATTGAGATTGAATATTATTTGATGTGTGAATGAGAAATAAAGAGGAATTGGTGCATACAAAGATAGGGTTTGAGTGATTGTGAATAGAAAAGTTCCAATAAAATAATGAATTTTTGGTTGAAAACCATGAGATATTATAATGGATGATGGAAGTAATGCGTGAGTAAGGTTGGCAATCATGATGAGATTATAAAGTGAAGGGATTGCGGATATAAGATAGCCCATGAAAGGCTTGTGAATGAAAATGGCCCATTTTGGAGGCCCAAATCAATAAGAGTTGTGTGAAATACATAAGATGATAGAAAATACACATGAAATGTGTATGATAATGATGATAGATGATATTAATAATGTTGTGGAATGCATATGTTGGTGATAACATAGAATATTGTTGGAAGTATGTGTGTAACTTCCAAAAGAGTCGTAGACTCTAAGGATAAGATTGTGATTTTTTGGGAGTATGTATGTGACTTCCAAAAGAGTCGTAGACTCTAAGGATAAGATTGTGGTTTTTTGGAAGTATGTGTGTGACTTCCAAAAAAGAGTCGTAAACTCTAAGAATAAGATAACCGGAAGTGTGTGTTGGACTTCCAAAATTGGAAATATGTATGAGATTTCCTATTAAGATAAGATAACCGGAAGTGTGTGTTGGACTTCCAAATTGGAAATATGTGTGAGATTTCCTCTTAAGATAAGATAATTGGAAATGTGTGTTGGACTTCCAAAAGGACTGCGGTCCCTCAAGATCATCGGAAGTGTGTGTTGGATTTCTAATGATGATCAATTGGAAATATGTGTGAGATTTCCTCTTAAGATAAGATTATTGGAAGTATGTGTGTGACTTCCAGAAGACTGCGGTCACCCAGGATAAGGTTATTGGAAGTATGTATAGGACTTCCAAATATGATAATTGGAAATGTGTGTAGGATTTCCAGGAAAGGGATTAAGGTCCCCTAAGATGATTGGAAGTATGTGTAAGACTTCCAAAGATGATGAGTGGAAATGTGTGTAGGATTTCCAAGAAAGAGATTGAGGTCCCCTAGGATGATTGGAAGTGTGTGTAGGACTTCCAAAGCATAATGATTTGATCAATGTTTGTGAGTAGTTGGATTGATCTCCTTTCTTCTGTCGTGACAGAAATGGGATATCATTTTATTTCGTTGATATTCACTGGCGAAGCCATGAACATCAACGAGGGGCTTCTGTAGACATCCATCTTTTACCATGAGTATGGTCATGAATGGCTGCCTGTGATTAGAGGTGAAATAGGGTGTTAAAACCCTAAGTTGCCAATCTTACCCTTGTGAGTAGCTAGGTAGCAGTCATTATCGCATGTAGGTTTTTAGGTCAGATTGAGTCGGTTCCTTTTGCATTAGGTTTTTAGAGAGTCCATAGGTATCCCTGAAAAATTCATGGCATTCTGAGCCAGGCTTGATAAAGAATAAGGTCTTTTGTGACTTGAAGGGCAATATTGTCCTTTGAATCACAAAAGCTCTGAATGATTTTCGATCTTGTCTCGAATGGTCTCGAGGCTTTGGAATAGATATTTAAAGTATGTTTGATAGCTAATTTGATCAGTGGCAAGGTTTGTTGAGCCTTCTGGCTCGTGTTTAGCTCTTAAGGCTCAAAAGGCCCTTTCAAGCTCAAATTAGGGTTTCGACCGGGAATGACCGGGATTCGATCTTTTTATCAAATCAAAGCCTTTAAAGGCTTCAAAACACTTTCTTAAAATGTTTTAAAACTTGTTTTGAGAAGAAGAAATGATTTCGAGAATAATTGGATGGCAGATTTCAAAACCCTAATTTGGGCCCGGCAGGCCCTTAACAGCTAATCGGTCGACTTTTCCCTAAAACTTTGACTTTGGTCAATGAATTTTCACTTCAAACACTCTTAAAACATGAAGAATCGAATCACGATCATTTGGGCGCTTGAATCGTCAAATTTGGACTTAAAACGAGCCCGAAAAGCCGAAAAGAACCGAAACCGGGTCAAAACGGGCTGAGATAGGCCCACATAGGGCAAAATTGGGCTCAAAGCTCGATGACCCTGAAAGAATATGCGCAGAGAGGATTCGCAGCGGAAGACAAACTATAAAAAATTTATAAACAAGAATCCCACCATACATATTCAAGCAGGAAATCGAAACAAGCATCGGATCATGAATAATACAAGTACAAGAATTAAACAACTTTAAAACATTGACTTACTTGATGATTGCCTTTGTTGAAACCTCGTTCGAATTCGAGCTTCAAAGTGTATGAAGCCTCCAAGGTATCCACACGAACACAAGACCCTTCAAGCTTCCCGCACTTGTTCAACACTTGAATCAATGCAAGATGGAGAGGGAGAGAGATAGAGCAATTCGGCCAAGAGAGAGAAAAGGCTCTAGGGCCGGCCTCCTCTAGGGAATAATCAAAAGCCTCTCTTTCTTTTTAGGGTCAGGATGTTCTAGTGCTAGCATGCACCCTCACCTTATGTATTTATAGATAAATACTAGGGTTTCTAATATTTGCAACTTAGTCCTCCTTAATTAACCTTTAATTAAAGAGCCCAAGTAAGTTACATAAAATTAGAAACTAACCCCTCTCCTAACTTAAAGAACTCACTTGTGTCCTTATGTGTGTGACCCTTTGGGTTCATCCCAACCTAGCAGTGGACAGGGACATCTCTATGTCTCCTAAAATAGAAAGTTTCTATTTTTAGGTTCAATTGGAATAATTCCAATTATGCCCTCATTGATAACACTTTACCAATAGGCCTACACTGGTCATGAGTGACATCTAGCAACATATCATGACATACCCTGGGTGTGGGTGAATAGCGGAACCATATGAACCATTCATGTTACTTAATCATTCATCCCCTAATGTCACTGTTAAGATATTCAAGCATGGTTATTAAGTCAAACCATATCTTAACAACTTGTTAAATGTTCCACAAAATATAATTCTCAATAAGATAAACTCATGAAACACTTTTCACAGTTTACCTATCACCATGGCCATGGATTTCACACTGAGAATTATCTTTGTGAACGAACCTTGACATTCTCTCTCATCAAAGATGAAAGTGATGATTCCTTCTTGCGCACTCATTTACCTTCATACATAACCCTACTAGAGCCAATGAGTACCGATTACACCCTTGTGGTTAAGGATGTACGAGATACTATCAAACTCAAGTGACCTATGCATAAGATAACTATGGTGCCTCAGGTCTAAGGATTACCAAATCAATGGTCGTAACAAAAGAATATTCTTTTGACTAATCTCCATAAGAACATTCTAGCAGATCATGTTCAGTGTACATATTCTCTAATATGCACCCACAGATTAACTATAGTGTCACTACACCGATAGGAAAGACTACCTATCCTCCCAATTGGAGCCAGTTTAAATCTGTGCTACTCTTAACGGTTTATTAAATATCCGCTTTAATAAACCTATGAGTAGGAACTCGTTTAGAATAAATGTGTACTAGAAATATGAGTCTCCATATCTCAACAACTTTGAGATACATATTTCTTCTATCATTTATTCATGGACCTTATCATATATATGTAAATACATACGATAAGTTGTACCTTCAAATACATATAATATGAAATTGATATGCCCTTTAGGATTGGTTTTAGGGCATACCTCTAACAGACCATCCCCCAAGGGACGGCCAACTGTCCATGAGGGACAGCCAACCGTCCCAAGGAGGATGGTCATCCAAGCTTCAAGCCTCTAGCTGCTATTTTTCAGCCTCTCTCCTACCCGGGACTCTTCCAAGCCTTGCCATGTGTCCAAATCGGCCTTAGGGACTTTGGGATGAATTAAAAGACCTTGGATGACTGGTTTAGAGCCATTGGATCATTCCTAATAGATTTAAACTCAGCCATTAATCAATTTCAGGCTTCCCTATAAATAAAGAGCCTGAAATCAATTTTAACAGAGTGAATTGGCATTAGAGAGCTAGTTTGGAGAGTAGAGACTTGAGCATTGCACAAGTTTCCCCCATAGCACTTTTAGCCACATTTTTTAGGCCCTTAGAGGTTAGAGAAGAAGCTAGGAGCAAGGGAGAAGAAGGCAAGAAAGGTTAGTGTAATTATTTTTTGTGCTTAGTTGCATATCTCTTCTTCTTCTTCTTTATATGTCCATATGGTAGTAGGATGACTGTTTAGGTTAAGTCTTCATATTTCCTTAGTATGCTTGATAAGGACTAGTTTTATATTTTAGTATGCATGATAGGAATTATTGGTATGATTTTATAGGAATGTATGTTTAAGTCTCTTATGTTAGTAATCATATTAGGATATTAGTTTCTTCAAGTTAGCATTAATATTGTTCTTATCATAATTATTTTCATCAATTGAAATGTTTGATTGATATGTGTTTGAGGGAGCATGCAAAAGTAAGTCTCTTCCCTTGTGATTAAAGTGATTATATAAGGCATAATTCTAATGGTATGTCTTGATCATTTAGTATGCATATTAGGATTGCATGATTAGTCATATTCCCATTTTATTTGTTATTTTCATAGGCTTTAATGCATTTTAAAAGGTATATATAAATCTGTCCATGGATTAAAAATACCTTAAAAGTGTATTAAAAGCCATTTTTTAGGCTCAAACTAACATAGGAACATGCCTAGGTCCCCATAGTTAACTTAGATTGCATTTAAGACATTTTCATACATTGTTTATACTCTTGATTGCATTTTTTTATGCATTTTCCAGAAATTCCAGCAAGTATGCATTTAGTGTTTAGAGTGTTTAAACTAACCTAGGACTAGCTAGAGACTCTGGGATTAGGGACTGTCCTTTGTTGTAAGAATTATGATAGTAATTGAGTTCTATCTAATTTAGGAGTCTACTTCGAGAGAAATTCTAAAAGAAAGTGATTTTTGAAAGTGATTAAATTGGAATGAAATTCCACCTTTTATGCAAAAAGTGTCTTGTTCAAATTTAAACTCTCGAAGCTAGAGTCTTAGATAAATTGGAAACCTTTTGGCTATATAGTTCATTACAATAGGAGAGTTCTAAGTAGTCGAACTACGTGGACTTTGATTCTTATCAAGAGATTGGTAAGGTACGTAGGCAATCAGTAGGGCGCAAGTCCAATCTTTGGTTGACCGTGTGTCTCCTAAGGTCTTTAGGTTTTGTTTACTTTTTTATTATTATCTATTATTATTATTATATATTATTATTCATATTTTGTGGTT
Source organism: Hamamelis virginiana (assembly GCA_017140935.1). NCBI lineage: Eukaryota > Viridiplantae > Streptophyta > Magnoliopsida > Saxifragales > Hamamelidaceae > Hamamelis > Hamamelis virginiana. Next base: position 518,511 of record JAESVK010000669.1, on the reverse strand, counting down.
GATTAGATAAATAACATTGTTGTGATAAGATTTTGATCAAGCCCAAATTTAATTAGGAGACCTTTAATTAGGGTGAGGGGGGTGCCTACAAGGAGTTCCTTGGAACCTTCTCACTTCATAATCTAGCCCCCAAATCCTACTTTGGTTCGAAGACTTGCTTTTCTTAAAAATATGGAGTCAATGTTTTATTGAAAATAAAACTCTTTTTGTGGTTTCCTTGTTCCCTAAAAATAAGGTGGCGACTCTCAGTTTTTTATAAAATTTTATCCTTTTTCAAAACCCAACATTGAGAGGATAATAGAGAAGGATAAATGTGGATAATAGAGAAGGTTAATGGAGAAGGATAAATCGAGACGGATAAATATCATCCACAATCCACCAATGATTTTCAAAAAAGTGAAATGGCCTCCCAATCCGGGTCAGCTGGTTCACAATGGGCCTTTAACATCAGTATGCTGACTTGTAGTGCATGGTTTTGAGTAAGCTTAAATGATATATGCATTTGAATGTTTGAACTACAAATTCATGGAAATTTTGAAAATTGTATGCATGACTTACCTACATTAAACTCTTCATTTTTTATTAATTTTTTTTTCTTCATATTGTTTACCATTAAAAATGATATCCTAGTAAACAGGGGCAGAGCCAGGATTTAAAGTTTGGGGGGGCTAAGGAAAGAATGAAGAAGCTAATAAATCTATATACACACATACAGAGGTGCTAATATCAAGTGCACCTGATGCATCAGGTGCCCTCTTGTAGAGCCACTTGCATTGTAAATTTTGGAAAACTGATCGTTCGATTAGATACCCCTATAATGTATGTCATGCCTGCCAAAAATCACAGTGATCCAACGGTTGGTTTTTGAAAAATGCAACTTTGAAAAACTATTACTTTTTTGTTCTTTAAAATGTTATCATTTTTTTGCAGTCAGATTTCTCATAAACCAACTGTTGGATCACTGTGATTTTTAGCAGGCATGACATACATTGTAGGAGTATCTAATCCAACGGTTCGTTTTCCAAAATTTATAGTGCAAGTAGCTCTACAAGAGAGCACCTATTTGTTAGAGATATGCCCTAAAACCAATCCTAAAGTGCATATCTATTTCATATTAGGATAAGAAGGTACTGCTTATCGTCTGTATATTCAATTATATATACGATAATGTCCATGAATAAATGATAAGAGAAATATGTATCTCAAGTTTGTTGAGATATGAAGACTCATATTTCTCATACACATTTATTCTAAAAGTGTTCCTGCTCATAGGTTTATTAAAGAGGACATTTATTAAACCGGCAAGAGTAGCACAGATTTAAACTAACTCCAATGGGAGGATAGGTAGTCTTTCCTATCAGTGTAGTGACACTTAGGTTAATCTGTGGGTGCATATTAGAGAATATGTACACTGAACATGATCTACTAGAATATTCCTACGGATATTAAGTTAAAGGAATATTCTTATGTTACGTCCATTTGGTAATCCTAAGACCTGAGACACCATGGATGTCTTATGCCTGAGTTGTTAGGGTTTGATAGTGTTTTATACAGCCTTGATCTTAAGGTTGTAGTCGGCACTCATTGGCTCTAATAGGTCTTGCATGAAGGCATATGAGTGGTCAATAAGGAATCATCACTCTCAATGTTATGAGAGAGAATGTCAGGGTCAGTTCTTAAATATAACTCTCAATGTGAATCTCTGGCCAGAGTGATAGATGAAATATGAAAGAGTTTCATAGGGTTCATCTTATTGAGATTATAATTTGAAGAACATATGACAAGAAAGTTAAGATAGGGTTTTGACTTATATCCATACCCTAAATATCTTAACTATGACATTAGGGGATGAATGATTAAGTAACAAGAAGGGTTCACATAGTTCTGCTATTCACCCAAACCTAGGGCATGTCATGACACATTGCTAGACGTCACTCATGACCAGTGAAAGCCTATTGATAAGTGTTATCAATGAGGGCATAATTGGAATAGTTTCAATTAAACCTTTAAATAGAAAGTTTCTATTTTAGGAGACATGGAGATGTCCCTAGTCACTGCTAGGTTGGGGTGAACCCAATGGGTCACACAAAAACAAAGAGTATAAGAGAGTCTCTTGAATTAAAGAGAGAAGGGAATTTCCTAAAATTAATTCTATTAATAACCTTGTGTTATATAAGGAATTAAGTTATATATTAATTAGTAATATATAAAAAGAATTAAGTTACTTTTGGAAATAAGTATTAAATAGAAACCCTAGGGGTTTTCTATAAATACTAGTTGATGAGACAAGCTAGCACTAAGCCTCCCATCATCAAATTAGAGAAAGAGTTTCTCCCCTCTCCCAAGCTTGATTCTTCCATTGTAGAGAAGTTTCAAGGATTCAAGCGATCTTGTATTCGTGTGGATACCGTTGGAGACTTCATCGCGTTGAAGTTCAAGATCAAGGATTGCAAATCGAAAGGCAATTCAAGTAAGATTTATTTATGTTCGATAAATATTTATTTGATTGTATGTATATCACATGTCCCTATGCTTGTTCGATTCTTGGTTAGGATCATTCGATGATGGAATCATCAATTTAAAAAGTTTTATTTTGTCTTCCGCTGCGATTCCTTGATTTCAAACGATTTCTTTCACTATTAGCACCCACTACAAGAAAAATTGGCTTTAGCAAGCAACATTTAGTAAAGATCAAAAAAATCCTTAATAAATGTTCCTTTAATAAGGATTATTCATTGGTCCTTACTAAAAATTTAATAAATTTTAACATCTCCTAATTGGTAATATCATTTAGTAAGGATCGTCCAATAATCCTAACTAAAAGTCATTTTTAGTAAGCATCATTGGGTGACCCTAACTAAATGTCATTTTTTAGCACTAAAAATTGCATAATTGTTTTTACAAATTTTCTTAAAAAAAAAAAAAAAAAAAAAACTAATTAACTAAAAGTGCATTTAAAATTATATTAACTAAAAATACTTTGAAAATAAAGATAGTTATCACTCAGTCTAAAAGAAAGTTAGCAAATTTTTTTTTAAAAAATACTTTTGGTTATATAAACTAATTAACCGAAAACACACTCTCACTTTTAGTTTGGGGGTACCTCTGTACACACATGTGATTTTTTTTTTTTTTTTTTTTTTTTTTGCAAAAATTTGGGGGGCTATAGCCCATTAATAGCTCCGCCCCTGCCTGTAAAATCTGGGCACGTGGTAAATGTTTTACAAATAACAAATTCGATCTTTTAAGCCAATAAGAAAATACCATGTATTGTGATTAAATGGGGTGCGTAACACTGGATTAATATGCTAAGATAACTGCTAATAATCACCAAATTAGTGGTGTAATTATTTTAAATCAACAAGCAATTAACGAATTTGAAATTCAAATTAGGAATAACTAATTATTTATATTTATATCTTGGATTGGCAGTTTTATTGGATAGGTGTCATATTACAATTGGATTGAAGACGGACAACAGGAATTCTTTCAAACCTATCATATTACAGCAGGGTTTCACCACATCATTTGTATAAGAATTCTGAACACAATATAGAAGCTTGGGACAGTTGTCAACTCTTCATTGGACACGGATTGAAGGCAGTTACTTTACAAGTCTATAAATAAATAAAAAAAAGAATCCAACGTGCAATGGGTTCCACAACCACACAAGACTCACTTCTTTAAATTTATCTTTATCTGTATCTTTCTCTTCTCATCTTAATGTTTCACTTAACTTAGGATTTCTTTCTTCATCCCATACTCTGTAGGTCTCTCTCAATTCATCTAAGATTTCTCTCTCTTATCTCTCTATCATTTTCATCTAAGATCTCTCTCCCTCTTCTCTCTATCATTCTTAATATGATTCTCTAACATAGAATTGAATCCACTGCATCGAAGGACTTTAACAGAGATTGTTAGCCTAAATGGTTCCAATCCAGCATATGTTATATGGTTTCAATGATAACAAACATTTGCCGCTGCGTTATCCAAATATCTTATGCTTAAATGTTAAATTTGTAAAACAGATTTTCAAGATATACATGAGCAAACAAATGGATAACAAAATCCATGAATTGGAGGCTCAAGTGTTGAACATGTTACTATTCCCAGAAAAATGATTTTCCCTATGAAAAATTTAGTTAAGTATGAAAAATGAATTTTTGATATACTGAGTTTTCCAAAATAATTTTTGGCGGTAATTGATCCCTATATACTCATTAACTGAGTACAGCCTTAAGGGAGCGTTTATACGTGGTATATAATACCCTACTCGATAGATCAATTTTTGACACTGTTGACGAAAATTATTTTTTGTACTAAAATTGATTTTTTACATTTTGATTTATTGGGAATTTGATTTTCTAGTATTTTCCATTGAATCCAAATGGGGGGTACTTCCTTATTTACATTGTAAACTTAAGTAAATGAAAGTAAAATGTAAATAAGTGTTCTGCAGGAATAGTTGGCAGGTTGCTGTTGGAGTAATTGTCAAAGCTGCTGCTGAAACATTTCACATTGTGAATGCTGATTCAAACATGGCTGCACCTCCAAACGGATTTGTTGCATTTTTCCAACCAGTTTGAATCTGCAGATTGCCAAGACGCTCCTCCTAGACGCTCCAACATATAGCTGATTTCTAAGGCTATAAATACACTTGCCATGAAGCTTAATTCTACATCCAATTATATACACTATTGCAGCTTACAAGTGTTCATCATTTTTGAGTGATTCAATTCATGTATTTCTCTCTATGAGCAAATTAGTTTAAATCTTTGAGAGATATTATTGAGAGTGTATTTGATGTATTCTCAGTGTTGTTGAGAATCATATTGGTGGTCATCCATATTCACTTGTATTTCTTGTGAGTTTAAGGTTTTGTATAAACCTTGTTTGGTGAGAGTCTTCCACTGTGAAAGAAGGCTGTGTAAAGGTTTGAATCTCTACCGGAAGTGAAATTGATAGTGGATTAATCCTTGAGACGGAGATCTTGAGGCGTGGACGTAGGCGGAGACCGAACCACGTTAAAATCCTTGTGTTTGAATTTCTCTAACTCTATCTCTTGCATTTAAATTTATTTACTTGCTTTATATTTTGCTGAGTTGAGATTTAATCTTGCATTCTAGTTATTAAAAGTTTGAGTTTTCAAAAACACTCTATCCCATTTTTAAATTAGTTTTTAAATTGCCAATACTTTATTCACCCCCCCCCCTCTAGAGTATATTTTTGGCCAACAATTGGTATCAGAGCAAGTGCTCATTATATTGTTTGTTGAGCTAAAGATCAATGGCAAACCAAATGGGAACAAACCCCGACCGACCTCCACTCTTTGATGGTGAAAATTATGGTTTTTGGAAAAATAGAATGCAAAATTGGATTGAATCCTATGAACTAAGAATTTGGAAAGTTATTGTTCAAGGAAATCAAAAAGTTTTCAAAATAGATGAAAATGGGAAAGAAATTCCCAAAACTATGGATGATTGGACTGACCAGGACATGAGAATTCTTCAAATTAACTCAATGGCTAAAACTGTCTTGTATTGTGCTCTAAATGCGAGTGAATACAATAGAGTTTCAGCTTGTGCTACCGCACAAGAAATTTGGAGAAAGCTCGCGGTCACCTACGAAGGTACCAAGCAAGTTAAGCGCTCCAAAGCTCTAATGCTTAAGCAAGATTTTGAGTTATTTAAAATGAATGAAGGTGAAAAAGTTCGTGATATGTTTACTCGTTTCACTAATCTTTTGAATGAATTGAAGGCTTTAGGAAAAGTTTATCCTAATGACGACATTATTTCAAAGTTACTCAATTCTCTACCAACCTCATGGAGTCCAAAGGTCCTCGCCATTTCAGAAGAAAAAGACATTGCAGAGATGGACATTGATGAGCTTTTAGGTTCTCTCATTACTCATGAAACGGCAATGAAGAAGGAATTAGAGGCCATCCAAAATGAGAAGATAAATGCTCAAGTAAAAATAACGCTAGCTCTTCCATCTTCAACTCTTGAAGAAGATGAATATAATGACTTCACCAAAGAAGATGAAGAAGTCATGTCTCTTATGACAAGGAAATTCCAAACCTTTCTAAGAAGGAACAAAAATCAATCAAGACAAAACCATGGGAGACATACTAGCAACAATGATGGAAGATGCTTCAATTGCAAAAAGTTAGGTCATACAATTGCCCACTGTCCAAGTAAGACCAACAACAACTCCAACACCTATAGAAATGATGGAAGGAGAACCTTTGATCAAAGAGGTAAAAGCAAAGCCATGGCAGCTACTACATCAACTTGGGATGATCTTCTTGAAGATACAAAAAGTGATGAAGAAGATATCCAAGAAGAGATTGCAAACTTTTGTCTATGTGCCAACATTGAGGAGCATTGCCTCGTAGCAAAAGACGATGAAAATGAGGTAACATCTATTTCTTATTATAGTGATAATGATGAATGTGATTTATCTTTAGAGGAATTTCAAGAATTAAGCAGACTATTACATAATAAAAATTGCTTATTAACAAAGGAACTTAAATTCTTGAATAAAAACCTCTCAACTCTCACAAATGAGAAAACAGTCTTAGTCAATAAAAATTCTGTTTTAAGTTTGGAAATTGAGAGACTTAAGAAGGAGAATGAGTCATTAAGAAACATACCTTCCACTTCAATATCTTTAATTGATTTTTCTGCTTTAGAAAAAGAAAATAAATGTTTAAAATCCAAAGTTGAAGATTTGAACAAAACTGTTTTCAGTTTTACAGGTGGAAAATAAAATTTTGAAAGGTTGTTAGGAGCTCAAAAAGTTGGGTTAAACAAAGAAGGATTGGGATATGAATCAAAATCTAATACCAAAAAGTCTTCACTTTATCTAGACTTCTTTGTGAAAGCCTCAATGAAAAGAGACACCAAACAACCAAAATCAAAACCTCATTCTCACTCTCATAACTCAAAACAAAATGCTAATATTATTTGTAATCATTGTGAGAGAAAAGGTCATGTCACATTCAAGTGTCCTTTTAGAGGTAGAAGAGGACTTGGCAAAAATGTAGCTTGGATTAGAAAGGAACCCTCTTCCAAGAAATCATATGAGCTAAAGACTATTACATTTGATGAACTTAAAAGATTGAGAATTCTAACACAATAGGACCCAAAAGCTTTGGGTACCAATAGTTTTATTGCATTATCTTTGTAGGTGTGTTTGAAATCCATTCATAAAAAGGATCAATGGTATTTGCATAGTGGATGTTCAAGGCATATGACCGGAGATAAAGCAAAATTCATCTCCCTCACTCACAAGGATGGTGGCTATGTAACCTTCGGTGATAATAGCAAAGGTAAAATTATTGGTAAATGTAAGATTGGTAATGGTTCTATTACAATTGACAATGTATTACTTGTTAGTGATTTAAAACATAACTTGCTTAGCATTGGTCAATTATGTGATAATGGTTATTATGTGAATTTTACTTCAAATTCTTGTAATGTTTTGGATAAAAACAAAAACAATATCCTTGTTGCAAATCGTTTTGGAAATGTTTACATCACAAGTTTTGAAGATTTAGCATCTCAAGGTGTAACATGTTTTTCGGCTCTACAAGAAACAAATTGGCTATGGCATAGAAGACTTAGGCATGCTAATATGGATTTAATCCAAAAGCTTTCTAGAAATGAACTTGTTTTAGGCTTGCCCAAATCAAATTTTTCAATAGATAAAATTTGTGATGCATGCCAATTTGGAAAACAAATCAAAGTTAGTTTTAAACCCAAAGCGCATATATCTACATCTAGGCCTTTGGAATTGTTACATCTCGATTTGTTTGGACCAAATGATGTAGAAAGTCTTGGCGGTAAACTCTATGCCTTTGTTTTAGTTGATGACTATTCAAGATATACATGGGTTTTATTCCTTGCTCACAAGAGTGATGCTAGAGGCGAATTTATTAAATTATGCAAAAGAATTGAAAAAAAACAAGGCCACTCCATCATTAGTGTGAGAAGTGATAGCGGTAGAGAGTTTAAAAACCAAGACATCGAAAATTTTTGTGATGAACAAGGATACTCACATAATTTTTCAGCTCCCAGAACTCCACAACAAAATGGAGTGGTTGAAAGGAAGAATCGGTCATTACAAGAGATGGGTAGAACCATGCTTAATGAACATAAAATTCCTAGAACCTTTTGAGCGGAAGCGGTTAGCACTGCTTGCTATGTGGGAAATAGAGTGGTTATTAGACCTATTCTAGCCAAAACTCCTTATGAGCTATGGAAAGGTCGAAAACCAAACATTGGTTATTTCAAAGTTTTTGGATCTAAGTGTTTTATTTTGAATGATAAAGATTATCTTGCAAAATTTGAATCTAAATCCGATGTGGGCATCTTTATTGGTTATTCAACTAATAGTAAAGCATATCGTGTTTATAATAGACGTACTCTAACTGTGCAAGAATCTATGTATGTTGTATTTGATGAATCTAATCCATTTTCTTCTAAGATTGTTGTTGATGAGGATGAAAACAGTAAAATACTATCAAATACAAATGAAGAGCTTGGCAAGTTCAACATTGGTGATTCTACACCAAATGATGCACCCCAAGAGCAACCTAAGGAGAATTCTTCAAATGAAAAGATGGAACCTTCAAATGAACCTCAAGAATTGCCAAAAGCTTGAAAATTTGTGAGGAATCATCCAATTGATCAAATAATTGGTGATCCTTCACGCAAGGTGAGTACTCATTCTAATCTTAGAGATGGTTGCAATAATATTGCATTTGTTTCTCAAATTGAGCCTAAAAACTTTAATGAGGTTGAAAACAATGAAAGTTGGATTATAGCTATGCAAGAAGAGCTTAATCAATTTCAAAGAAACAAAGTTTGGGAACTTGTTCCTAGACCACATAACCATTCCACCATTGGTACTAAATGGGTTTTTCGAAATAAAAAGGATGAGAACGGTAATGTAGTCAGAAACAAAGCAAGACTTGTTGCCCAAGGCTATAACCAACAAGAAGGCATTGATTATGATAAAACATATGCACCGGTTGCTAGATTAGAAGCCATCCGCATGCTACTTGCATTTGCTTGCCATAAAGATTTCAAACTTTATCAAATGGATGTGAAAAGTGCATTTTTAAATGGTTATATTATGGAGGAAGTATATGTTGAACAACCTCCCGGTTTTGAAAATCACAATTTGCACAATCATGTTTATAAACTTTCAAAAGCTCTTTATGGACTCAAGCAAGCACCAAGAGCATGGTATGAAAGGTTAAGTGGATTTTTGCTTAATAATGGTTTCATTAGAGACAAAATTGACACTACCCTTTTCATTAAGATTACAAATAGTGATATGCTTATAGTACAAATATACGTTGATGACATTATATTCGGAGCTACTAATGATGCTTTATGCAATGAGTTTGCTACATGTATGCAAGATGAATTTGAGATGAGCATGATGGGAGAATTGACTTTTTTCCTTGGACTTCAAATCAAGCAAACACAAAATGGCATCTTCATCAATCAAGCCAAATATGTAAAGGACATGTTGAAGAAATTTGGTATGGAAAACGCTAAGCCAAGCCCCACTCCTATGAGTATTTCAACAAAGCTTGATTGTGATGAACATGGTAAGAAAGTAGACCAAAAGCTTTATCGAGGTATGATTGGTAGTTTACTTTACTTAACCGCTAGTAGACCAGATATCATGTTTAGTGTATGCTTGTGTGCTCGCTTTCAAGCTAATCCTATGGAATCTCACTTGCTTGCTGTTAAGTGTATTTTCAAATATTTGATTGGTACATGTGATTTATGATTATTTTACACTAAGCATGTTCCTTTTGTTATTGTAAGTTATTCAAATGCTGATTTTGCCGGTTGTAAAACCGATAGGAAGAGTACTAGTGGCACTTGTCATTTTCTTGGCCACGCGTTTGTCTCTTGGTTTAGCAAGAAACAAACTTCAGTATCTCTTTCCACAACCGAGGCTGAATATATTGTAGCAGGAAGTTGTTGTGCTCAAATCTTGTATAAGAAACAACAACTTGAGGACTTTAAGGTCACACTTGATCACATCCCCATTAGATGTGACAACACTAGTGCTATCAATATTTCTAAAAATCCATGTTTGCACTCACGCACAAAACACGTTGAAATTAAGCACCATTTCATAAGGGACCATGTGCAAAGAGGAGATGTTGAACTTGAATTTGTAGGCACAGACCATCAATTGGCAGACATCTTAACGAAACCTCTCAATAAGGATCGTTTTTGCACTATTCGACGTGATTTTGGTATGTGTAGACCTTTAGACATTACATGATCTTCCTACTACACTTTATGTATGCATTTGTTGAGGGGGAGCATGTCTCAATTTATTATGTGTGTGTGTGTATGTATATATATATATATATATATATATATATATATTTGTATTTTAAATTAAAATAAAAATATTGCATTTCTCAAATTTTTTTGCACACTTTTTTGTGGGGCGATCCCGAAGAGAAGGAGCTGCTACACAAATCTTTTGGACTTCAGCCAAAAGCTTCTCTTGAGTTCCTTGAATCTGGTCATTATATTATTCTAGCTTCTTAAGCCTTGGATCCAACTCCTTGGCATATGAATCCGCTAGAAATTTTAAATCTGTATTCTCCTTCTTCAAGATCCTATTCTTCTTCTTCATCCCAGCAATTAACTGTTGTAGAACTTGAACTTGAAGAGTTAATCGCTCAACATCTGTCATTCTAGCTCGCATGCGCTGGGCCATATTGGCAACTGAATGGGTAGCCCTTATACAAAGGGTCATGGACTCGTTCACAACATCTGCATCCGACCTTTGGGAAAATCTGTTCTCCCGAGGAACAATGATAGGACGAGTATAAGCCACATTTGGTTCATTCAAGTTAGGAATGTTGTGAGAAAATGGGAAGCCATTAAACAAGCTCAGAAAAGATGAAATCAAAATTCAGATAGTTGAAATTTTTTTTGAATGATTAAAAATCTTGAATTATTATGAGATTTATGAAATGGTTAGAATCCAACAATCATTACTTTACCGGCCTACTTTTTCAGCATGAAATCTTATTCTTTTTTCAAACGAAATCACATATTTTTAGAAAATTTAGACTTTTCCAAAAGAAAAATCCAATTTTTTCAAAAGCACTGACGTTTTTCAACAGCTTTGTCAGATTTCGTATTTCAAAAAAATTTCAAATCAGTTTGACTTTTTGTCCATACACGTGATTTTTTTTTTTTTTTTATAAATTTGAGCTTCTTCCTACATTTTTACTCACTCCAATCTCAATCTCATCTTTTGATTCTCGATTTTTTTTTCAAAATGTAGCATTATGTCTTGATTCATGAACATTTTTCTCATTTTTTATTTCATTACATAGAGCTTTCATCAAATGTTTTTGCTTGATCCTATTTGTTCTATTCTCAGACACATCAAAAGCTCAGCTTTCTTTGATCATGTTTCTTAGAAGCTTAATTTCTTCTTATCACATATCTAAGATTTGTGATAACTTCTGTCTCCACTGTCATTTGTGATAGTAGAAACAATATCACTTTTCTTCATGTCATTCATCTTGATATTCAGATACTTACCACAGATGCCGCTTCCCATCTGCCAAAAGCGAGTGCTCTTGCTAGGCCTTAGTTGCCATTGGTAAACACCACACCTGCAAGGACTGTAGCCTAACCAGCATTTGGCATCATATGTAATTGTGATTAACTCTCGATATTGACCAATAAAGAAAATTATTCTAAATAATTTTTCTTTATAACGAACAGCTCCACCATGAAGAGAAACTCTATTGTATGCTCACTCTCTTCTGACATATATCATGGCTGAATGAGTTGTACTAAGAGTTCCTCTTTTATACAGTGTTCGTTGATCCAAACTTTGCTTTTCTCATCTCCTTGAGAACATTAGAGTATCATCACCATCATCATTTCACCTGGTATGAAGAGATTTTGCCAAATTTTCTCAACCGATGATGAAGAAATCATGTATCTCTATACATACTCTTCAGTAATAACTTCCGTTGGCTTGCAACTTTTTGTCAAGAGCATAAGATGGCAGCTAACACTTCATCGTCCGCCGATAATGAAGTTCGCGACTCTATCATGGAATGAAGCTTCATAGGTCCGTTTAGCTTTAAACATTGATGTATTAGTTCAAGGTTTACACTGTGGAAATACTATCGTTTTGTATTGAATATTTTTCTTGCTCTTGCTCACCGCTTTTTGTTGACGACAAAAAGGGGAGAAATATATATATGGTAAAATTATTGTTGTCTTGCCTTGGCTATATTATCTTGAAATTGTTGTCTTATCTTGGTTATATTACAAATTTTACATAATTGTTTGTCATCATCAAAAAGGGGGAGATTGTTAGCCTAAATGGTTCCAATCCAGCATATGTTATATGGTTTCAATGATAACAAACATTTGCCGCTGCGTTATCCAAATATCTTGTGCTTAAATGTTAAATTTGTAAAACAGATTTTTAAGATAGACAGGAGCAAACAAATGGACATCAAAATCCATGAATTGTAGGCTCAAGTGTTGAACATGTTACTATTCCCAGAAAAATGATTTTCCCTATGAAAAATTTGGCTAAGTATGAAAAATGAATTTTTGATATACTGAGTTTTCCAAAATAATTTTTGGCGGTAATTGATCCCTATATACTCATTAACTGAGTACAGCCTTAAGGGAGCGTTTATACGTGGTATATAATAACCCTACTCGATAGATCAATTTTTGACACTGTTGACGAAAATTATTTTTTGTACTAAAATTGATTTTTTACATTTTGATTTATTGGAAATTTGATTTTCTAGTATTTTTCATTGAATCCAAATGGGGGGTACTTCCTTATTTACATTGTAAACTTAAGTAAATGAAAGTAAAATGTAAATAAGTGTTCTGCAGGAATAGTTGGTAGGTTGTTGTTGGAGTAATTGTCAAAGCTGCTACTGAAACATTTGACATTGTGAATGCTGATTCAAACATGGCTGTACCTCCAAACGGATTTGTTGCATTTTTCAAACCAGTTTGAATCTGCAGATTGCCAAGACGCTTCTCCTAGACGCTCCAACGTATAGTTGATTTCTAAGGCTATAAATACACTTGCCATGAAGCTTAATTCTACATCCAATTATATACACTATTGCAGCTTACAAGTGTTCATCATTTTTGAGTGATTCAATTCATGTATTTCTCTCTATGAGAAAATTAGTTTAAATCTTTGAGAGATATTATTGAGAGCGTATTTGATGTATTCTCAGGATTGTTGAGAATCATATTGGTGGTCATCCATATTCACTTGTATTTCTTGTGAGTTTAAGGTTTTGTATAAATCTTGTTTGGTGAGAGTCTTCCACTGTGAAAGAAGGCTGTGTAAAGGTTTGAATCTCCACCGGAAGTGGGATTGATAGTGGATTAATCCTTGAGACGGAGATCTTGAGGCGTGGACGTAGGCGGAGACCGAACCACGTTAAAATCCTTTTGTTTGAATTTCTCTAACTCTATCTCTTGCATTTAAATTTATTTACTTGCTTTATATTTTGCTGAGTTGAGATTTAATCTTGCATTCTAGTTATTAAAAGTTTGAGTTTTCAAAAACACTCTATCCCATTTTTAAATTAGTTTTTAAATTGCCAATACTCTATTCACCCCCCCCCCTCTAGAGTATATTTTGGGCCAATAGAGATTATATGATTGCTGTATCCAAAATGGAGGTAATAATATAATTAATGTGGTTTCTTCAAATTGTTTTACTTATTGTCTTTTCTTGCTACATTTCAAGTTATTTGAATTTTTTTGCCTTGTATGATTAATTAAAAGTCCTCTTCATTGAGGCAAAGCCGAATTACTACAATGGCCTGGTTATATTATTTTGGGTCGATTAACTTCGAACCAATCGTATACCTTGAAATGGTGCAAGGTCAACCTTTCTGGCACGCCCCCCACTACGAACCATACGTGTGTAGTTGTCATATTGAAGATTTCTTGAGTGAACACATATTACGCTAATATCATGAAGAAATTTGTGGTAAACTTTAATGTAATTCCTTTTAGAATCCAAAAAATTCTATATATTGAGATAAATTATTAGTCTTTAAATTAAAACTATTTCTAATGCTTATACTTTGAAAATTTTGAATTTTCAAAGTTTTGGCACCTCGTAACAAAAAATTCTGATTCTGCCCTCAGGTTAATTCTCTTCCAAATCTAAACATAAAGTTTGATTAATATGACCGTCAATTCACTCAAATAAAAACAAGGGCTATACACCCACAAGTCTCTCACATCAACATTTAAAATCATTCAATTCAAATAATAATAATAATAATAATAACAACATAACAAATAAAGAATTATAAAAATTTCAAAAACTGCATGATATAAAATTAGATGTGATTGTATAAAATTCCTAACTTCATGAACTTTTATATAGTTTTTCCTACAAACAAAGCGGGCATAAGCAACACTTCAAAGTATAGAATTTGGGAACCATGGCGAGATGCCTCGATCATAGGATTATTTTTAGGGATGTCAACGGGGCGGGTTTGGGACGGGTCACCCCTTCCCCGACCCCGTCCCATTTAAGAAAATCCCATCCCATTCCCGTCCCAAACCCGTGACGGGTCAGGGTTTCCCATCCAATTCCCGTCCCAATTAAAAAATCCCATCCCATTACCGCCCCGTCCCGTCCCGTTTAATATGGCGGGGCGGGCAGGGCGGGGCAAACGGGTCAGGCGGGTCAGTCGGGTCAGGTGGGCCTAATGTTCAAATCTGCTCAATTTACATTAATCTATCTAAATATTCTCATAAAATAAATATTAAAGAGCATCAACTACAAATAAACAAGCAAATATAAACAAGGTTCCAGATATCTCAGCTCAATAATGGCATGAATCATGATGAAATCATCAATTCAACAAGAAAACCAAAGCACTTTGATTGGCAGGGCAGAAAACATACTAATTTTCTCTACTTTATGCAAATATCAAAGTTTAGGACCGCATCTAGGACCCCACTATGGCTGGACCAACACTAGGCAATGGCCTTTTTTTTTTCAGTTCACTCTATGTCCTGGAACTCCAAGCATTGTTTACATTCCCCGCAGCCAAATAGGAAAACCTAGAAGATAATGGATATACAAACAAAACTAAAATGACTTCTTATTCAGGAAACCATTTTAGAGTACAACTCAAATTAGCAGAACTCAATTCTAAACTACTCATGGACGGCTATACTAATTTTTTTATCCTACCTATTTTCAGTGTCATATGCCCTGTTTAAAGTTTAATAAATGATAGCCATGACAGGTTGCTTGCAAACAATGTTTAAGTAAAAGGACTTTTCTAAGTTGATAATAATAAGAAAGTCACGGATCTCTGTGATCAAACAAATGATATTAAATGCCTTTCTATTACATGCAGAAAATGGCAAAACATAGTTCATAAACATGGGAGACAGTAATGCTAAAATTTAAAAATAAAGATTTGAGAACTGAAAAGATGAGGTCAACATGATGAAAATATGTCCACATTACAATTGTTTTGAATTCTCAATACTAATTTTCATAAATAGAACAAAAGCACCATGAATTGTATCAACAGTCTTAAGAAGCGAACATCAAAAGTGCCAAATTACACTTTTAGATCAACAAATCTTTAAACATAAACTTTTGATCGTCAGTGGCAGTACAAAACGATTAGAAAAGATCATTCGAAACAAGGAGACAAAAAATAGACATATCAAGATGTAAAGAAGGCTTAAGAGATAAGATCAGCCGATTCTTAATGAGCACCAAGCAACTAGAAAAAACAATCAATGCAAACATACATTGAAGCCTAAATGGAAAATCATAACAGACAAATCAAGCTAAGAAAATTTCAGACCTTCCGTAAAACAGAGGAAAAGAAAAGAAAGTAAACTCTGAGTTCCACATTTTCCATTGATTTTGTCTTCTAAAAACATGGCAAATAATTGTACAAGAAATAAACGAGTGTTCTTTGTTTTCTTGAGGAGATGAAAGCTTAGGATTCAAAAATTTTAAATTTATTTCCTTTACTGTTCTCAAATTTTCTCAGGAACAACCTTCTTTGCAACAAATCTACGTACCAAGAAGGCAATATTTTTCAAGTCTTAATAAAATCAACAAACCCTAATTTCATCCTTATACAAGGAATCCTTAACGATTCAAATTCAAAGAACGCAAATATATATATTCACACACATACGTTCATTGAGATTGATCTGACTCTGCTTTCCGAGCTTCAAGACCTTCAGTGACGGTCCAGAAAATGGAGTTTCATGAAATAGCAGCGGTGCGATGGAAGACTGGCGGTCGACGACGCAGAGCAGCGGGCCAATGGAAGATTGGTGGTCGAAGGCGCGATGGAGGACTGGTCGACGGTGGTCGACGGCGCGATGGAGGACCTGTCACCGATGGATGACGGCGCAGCTGAGGGAGTGAGGGCTGAGTTTTGATTCGAAGAATCGAGAGAATGAGGGTTATGGGAGCATTTGGGTTTGTCTTATGAGGGTGTAATGGTAATTTTAAATGCTAAAATAAGGGTGTAATGGTAATTTCAAATTAAAATAATTGTATTTAATATATATATATATATAACCGGGTCGGGTCGGGTTTATAAGTGCAAATCCCGAACCCGCCCCGAATCCGACCGGGTTTTAAAATCTAATCCCAAACCCGCCCCTAACCCTATTAAAATATCCCAAACCCGTCCCAATAGGGGCGGAGCGGGGCGGGTACCCGGTTTGACCCGCGAAATTGACATCCCTAATTATTTTCAACCAAGTGTGTCCCAGCGTGATTGTGAGTGGGGGTCCCACGCGACGAAATTGGAGGCAGCATGCCAAAATGATGAGTTAGCCAACTTAGCCGTTAGACCCCTGCTTATACATCGTCTATACATACATTAATCATCTTCCTTCCATACGCATTGCCCTAGAAACCCAGTCAAAACACCTATACAGTTCACTCTCTCCTTTACACACAATGGCTGATTTCTCATTCCTCTCTGATACTGACGATTCTGCAGTAGAAGAAGTCATCTCCCAAGCTCAAGATCTGTGTGTTCTCGAACAAGTCTCCGCCATAAACTGCTCTGGCTTCACCGACTCTGTTCTTCCCAATGACCTCGACACTCGCTTCCGCAAACTCAAATCCTTCCCACTCACAAAACCCAAGCTCAATACCTCAGTCTCATCACCTTATCTTAGCTCTGCCCATCCCAATTCTCACTTCAATTTAAACAACGAGTCCAAAAGCTCAGTTAAGGGAAAACCAGAGACAGATTCTTCCCTCTCTGATGAGGAAATTGCGATTTTCTCGCCTTCCAAACAAAACTTAGATGAGAAAAAGGGTTTAAAGCAGAACTCAGGATCTGGATTTGTTTCTTCACGTTCGGATTCCGAAGAGAACCCAGGAGAGAAAACGAATTCGAAACCAAAATCAAAATCTGGGTCCGTTTCGTCTCCCTTGAATTCTTCGAATTTTGAGATGGAAAATGAGGTTTTCTTGGCTCCCGAACAAAACCCAGATGTGAAGAAGAAGGGTTTCAAACAAAAATCGCGACATGGGTCTTTTCATTCTCCTTCAGGATCGTCGAATTTGTCCATGGAGTCTCGGTCTCCGTCTCCACCTCGGAAGACCGGTTGCTTCTGGTGTTCTCCGAAGAAGAATTCGAGGAAAAATAACTATGAAAATCAGAATGTCGATGTTGGTCTTGATTGGGGAAAGAATGATGAATTAATTCTGTCGGATTCGAGTATTTTTTCGGCAAAAGAGCAGAAAAGAAAGCTAAAGGAGGCAATGAGAGAGGAAGAGAAGATTAGTAGAGAAGCTGAGAAAATCATCAAATGGGCAAAGCAGGAGTCAGCGAGGATGAATATTAGTAGCATCGAAGATGAGCTTAGCGACGATGATTCTTACAAATGAATATAGTTTTGATAATTTTGGTTTTTTCCATCGTCATAGCATAAGTTTCCGCTATCACCATATTTGATATTTCTATTGTATTATACATTTTTTTTTTTTAATTCGTTTTCTTAAGATATGTTGCACAAAGGGTTTTTGCTCGTTTGAATCTGTTAATATACAGCGAGATATTGTTTTAAGTTTATCTTGTCATGGTGGTTCCTTATAAATGTGTTGTACCAGGAGGCAGGAGCTAGTTCCTCGTCCTCGTTCATATGCATTGGAGCCTTGGTTAGCTTTTCCTGTGAATTTTTGTCTTGAAATTCTATATTCATTCCAATTCTTCATGAATTACAAAGATGGGTCTGTTTGATTGCTCAATTATAATGTTATGAACTCTCGTGAGTTATCTCAAGTTCGCATGATATATTTTCCATGGTTGTCATTTTGGAGCTGTACTAGGTGTCTGAACCCATGTTTAATTATGCACTAGGTTAGCTAATTGGTTTTCCGAACCCTGCTTTCTACTCGAATGGGAGGGAAAGGGATTGTGCTTGAAGAGGGTAAAAAATGATTCACATAGTTACAAGCGACACATGGATCAAATGATTACCCGATCTCTTCATATATGATTACCCGATCTCTTTATATATGGGTGCCTGATCAAATTGTATGTGGTCACCCGATCTGATTTCGTTATAAAAATATCCTGATTTGATTTAAACCGCCATTCCTATGGCGGTTCAGCGCTAGCTGGATTGATATCTTATACATTAAATTGATTTGACATAAATTTGGATATTTCAAGGAATATCTGTTGTCAGATGGTAAAGATCATAAAACTTGATATGACAATGATTATACTTGATCCTCTAGGAAGAATCTACCTATAAAAAAGAAAGACCTTGATCGTGGAGAGGCAGGTAACAAAACTACACAAAAATTACACTCTTCTTATACGTTGTTAAAAATACTGGTTTAGCCATCGGAGTTTTTCAGGTAAAACACCACACTGGTGTAAGTCAGTCGGAATTTCTCCTAAAGAGATCCCAGAATCATTTTTTCTTTCGTTATTACTTACTTTTGACATCATCAGTTTGGCGCCCACCGTGGGGCCCGAAAAATTGATCTTTTCGGTGCTCTTCTTTTGTAAAAACACCTACTTCAAAGATGGTGATCACACGATCCAGAGTGTAGATCGACGATAATCTCGGCCCAGCCAATCCAACCAACCATTGGACACTATTGCCACATATTGAAAGCGCCTCTCATGGCGAGCCTCCCCCTGTAACATAACGACCACCCTCGCTAAATGAGCGACCAAATCCTCCAGATGAGTCCCCGGTTGGCCCTCAAACTTGTCAAGAAATTGGATCAACCTCTCATGATCCATACTAACACCAACTTATCAACATGCAAAAACAAATGGAGAGCATGATCTTGCTCATCCAGACTCTGATGCGCCAACAAGACTTACTCCTTTCTTGTGAAGCACATAACCCATCTCCACAGCACCCAACTCAGGCTCCAATCCATCCCAATCAGATCGGTGTACAGCCTACAAACGCTGCGATCCCATTACAACGTGTCGTAGAAGAAAGCAGACGCTCTCCAGTTCGACCTAATCGTCTCCCTAAAGAAGAAGGAAGCAGTTCGAAAGTTGGTTCCAGAAGACAACCAACGAATCTTGAAAGGCGGCGTCCAGTTAATGATCATGTTACCGAACGATCTCACGGATCGAGAGCATCAGTGTTAAGAAGAAATAGACCGGAACAGACCCGATTCACATCATACCAGAAAAGGAATGAGCCTACACGGGACAATAGACCAGAATCGATTGCAATTGACAACTCTTCTCCTTTTGTGATCAAGATTCTCCAAGAAACATTACCTGATAAGTTCAAACTACCGACTATTGATTCTTACGATGGAACCAATTATGCCAGAGAGCATGTGCTCACCTTTAAAGATCATAAGTATCTAAAAGGTGTATCTGATCCCATAATGTGTCGCGTTTTTCCTTTGACCCTCAAGAGACCGGCTCGAACCTGGTTCCAGAGACTACCACCGAACTCTATTAGTTCATTCCAACAACTCAGCTCGGCGCTTATAGCGCACTTTGTAAGCAACCATCGACCTAAGAAGCCTGCAACGTATCTCTTAAGTCTTGATCAAGAGAATGATGAAAGTTTAAAATCTTATCTACAACATTTTAGTTCGACCCTACTCGAGATCAATGTACTTAATGAGGGCGTAGCCATCACAGCAATGATGAAAAGACTCAGGACCAGAAGCCTCAGAGTTTCATTTGTGAAAAGAGAGCCAAAAACTCTTACCGAGCTGTTGGAGAGGGCAAGAAAATATATCGGGGTGGATGACTTGTTTGACTCCAATAAAAAGAAGCAATAGCCCATTCAGAAGCGAAATAAGCGTGAACCCGATGAGAAGAAACAGCCGGACAAGAAACAAAAAACTTACGTGCCAGAAAGAAACCAATCTCCGATAAGACGATTCACATCTTTTACGTCTTTATGTCAGCCCATCCATGCAATTTTGAGTGAGGTCAAAACACAACCTTTCGTCAAATGGCCATAGGGGATGAGATCGGATCCTAAGAGGAGGGATAAAAACAAATGGTGCGCGTTTCATCGAGATCACGGACATCTCACCGAGGATTGTTTCGATCTAAAAAATAAGGTCGAATGCCTAATAAAGCGGGGATTCTTGAAAGAATTCATCGACCCATCGCAAGATGGAAATCATTCTCAACCAAATCTTGATTCCGACTCAAGACAACTAGATCATCAGTAAAGGTTAGTCGGAGTGATCGATACCATTCACGGGGGTTTTACGTATGCCGGAGAAAGCAAGTCGGCTAAAAAGGCATACGCGAGATCAGCTTGAACTTCTCCATCAGATCAGATCATGAGTGTTGATCGTTCAATGTCAAAACAATATGGACTCTTATCTTTCTCTTAAGACGATCTGAAGGGAGTTCACTTACCTCACGATCATTCCTTTGTGATTAAAGCTATAATTGTGAATTATTCTGTAAGTAAAATTTTGGTGGATACTGGCAGTTCGGCTGATATTCTATTTGTAACTGCCTATGAAAGAATGGGCCGAAGCATTGAAGATCTCTCTCAGATAAATACCCCACTTATTGGATTCAATGGTTCGTCCTTACAACCACTTGGATGGGCGAACTTACCGATAAAGATTGGAGACTCCCCGACTCAAGCTACTAGAGATGCCATTTTTATGATCATAGACTGTCCGTCTGCCTATAATGTTATCATTGGGCAACCAACCCTAAATGACTTCGGAGCGGCTACTTTAACGCTCCATCTTTGTATGAAGTTCCCCACATCTCACGGAACAGGAGAGGCTAAAGGAGATCAAGCGGTTGCCCGATCATGCTTCAACATTTCTCTTTCTCATAACGAAGGATCGCCCAAAGAAATGGTCCTGCAAGTTCCATCGATGAATCTTACCGATCCCCCAGAACCCTCGGCTTAAAATATTGAACCAGATAAGTTGCATTCCGATCTTCTTTAATAGCAATTACAGGATACCGAATCCGGGATAGATGATCTTCGGGACGAGCAAAATCCAGGATCGACCCCCTTGGAAAGTCTAACCGAAATTCAAGTACATCTTGCCGACCCAACCAAAACTGCAAACATAGGATCAGATCTTCCCGATTCAATGAAAGTCGATCTTATAATCTTCTTGAAAGCAAACTGGGACATCTTTGCATGGGGACATGAGGATATGCCGGGGATCGATCCAACCATTGTAATGCATAAACTACATGTCGATCCAACTTTCAAACCAATCAGACAAAAGAAGTGTGTCACTTCGCAAGAAAAGTCCAAAGCAATCCAAGAAGAAGTTTATAAGCTTCTCAAAGCTGGTTTCATTCGAGAAGTCTTTTATCCAGACTGGCTCTTCAATTGCGTCGTGGTAAAAAAAAAAGACTGGCAAATGGAGAGTATGTGTCGATTTTACCGATCTATATAAAGCTTGTCCCAAAGATAGTTTTTCACTTCCTCGAATAGATCAGCTGGTTGATTCTACTGCTGGGTATGAACTCCTGAGCTTTATGGACGCGTATTCGGGCTATAACCAGATCATGATGCATCCTACTGACCAAGACAAAATCGCATTCTTAACGGCGATCGGTATGTTTTGTTATATCCGAATGCCTTTTGGACTGATGAATGCGGGATCAACATATCAGCAAACCGTCACGAGGATGTTAGAGCACCTGTTGGGATCAACCATGGAAGTCTACATTGATGATATGCTCGTGAAGAGTCTTAAGGCACCCGATCATATTCAATATCTGGACGAAGCCTTCAAGATCATGCGACGTTTCGGGATGAGACTCAACCCGACCAAATGTTCATTCGGAGTTTCATCGGGTAAATTTTTGGGGTTCTTAGTGTCTAAGAGAGGAATAGAGGCTAATCCAGATCAAATCCAAGCTTTGCTAAACATGAAATCTCCGACCACCATAAAAGAAATACAGCAACTGACAGGTCGAATGGCCGCTCTAAACAGGTTCATCTACAAATCATCCGAGAAAAGGTATCATTTTTTCAAGGTTCTCAAAGGAAAAATGAAATTTCAATGGACTCCCGAAGCTGAGGAAGCATTCCGACAATTAAAGCAATGTATGGGGTCTCCTCCCCTTCTCTCAAAACCTTTACAGGGCGAAACCCTATTTCTTTATCTCGGTGTTTCATCAGCGGCCATAAGTTCGGTGCTAATCCGAGAAGATAAAGGCGTGCAACGGCCGATCTATTATATCAGTAAATGTTAGTAGTATGGCCTAATAGCCAATGTCATTTGTGTAATTTGGGATATGAACTTGATTTAT
>JAESVK010000669.1:359449-393187 GCA_017140935.1 Hamamelis virginiana | reverse complement strand
GCCCTGAAGGGGATGCGTCGGTCTGATGACATGGTTGATGTGACATCCTTTTCACTGTTCCCCAAGGCCCGTATGCCGTTCAGTTTTAAGATGCCGGAATTAGAGAAGTTTGATGGGATGGGTTGCCCTAAAACCCATTTGAAGATGTATGTGAGGGCGATGCAACCTCGTGGAGCCGATGATGAGCTGTTGGCTCAGATGTTTCATGAATCACTAAAAGGGTTAGCCTCGAAGTGGTTCTTATCCTTAGATGAGACTAAGCTGAAGACATGGGAGGATGTTTGCAATGAGTTCACTAATCACTACAAGTACAACACTGAGATTGATGTGACTCGTAGGGATCTTGAGACTACTAAGCAGGAACCGAGGGAGAGTTTCTCTGCCTTCATTTCTAGATGGAGGGCGAAAGCTTCGCAGATGACCCACAGGCCTACAAATGATGAACAGGTGCAGATGGTGCTGAAGAGCCTCTTGCCCATTTACAATAAGTACTTGTTCTCGCAGTATTTCCCTAACTTCAAAGCCCTTGTTATTGCCGGTACTCATGTTGAAGATGCTCTGGCTAGTGGGGCTCTCAAGGCCGAAGAATCCTTCAGAAACCGCCAACCACCTCTCAACCGCAAACCCAACCCTGAAGTCAATGCCATTGCCCAACCTTTTCAGGCTACCCAATCAAACCGCCCATTCCAAGCTAGAGAGCCGGCCCGCCAATTCACTAATCTATACATGTCCCTGGAACGTGTCCTTAAGAAATTGACGGCACATGGTCTCCTCACCCCTTTGGAACCCCGGCCTCTTCCAGATCCATTACCCAGAAACTTTAAGGAGAATGAGTATTGTCAGTTCCACCAATCTAAGGGCCATCACACCAACCAATGCATGCGCCTTCGCCATGAAATCCAAGACCTCATTGACAAGAAAGTCATTGCCCCACCAAATCCACCAAGTCAACCAAATGTCACCAGTAACCCTCTTCCAACCCATGCTGTACCACCACCAGCTCAAATCAATGCCCTGGGCCTCGACGACCCAAAAATTCGTCACCCAATCCGCCCATATGTCCCACTCAAAACTACCTTAACCGAAGCCTTTTACCAAGCCCGATCCCAAGGCCTCATAACCCCACTCATACCCCCCTTCCATAAGCCTTTTTGCCAGTGCCACAACATCTTCGGGCATGACACGGAGAATTGCAGAGTTTTAGGGAAATTGGTACAAGATTTACTTGATGATGGAGAGTTATATCAGTATGAAGAACCTGAGCAACCTGAAGTTCTCGAAGAAGCTCCTAGAAGTGGAAATTCTCAACGTTAGTTGAAGGAGAGATATCTAGCGGGAGACCCAGAGGTCGGATTGTTAGGAGAATCAAGCGGCAAATTTGATTATTATGTGCTCTATTCATCAAGAAAGATGTCTGATGAACCTATCATTCCAACGGGGTGGGATGATTTACCTGCAGAAGTTGAACCAGATATTCCTTCTTCACTCGAAGGGTTGAGTCAGGATACCATGCAGAAACAGTTTGAGAATGAAACTTCTTTAGTCGTGAAGATCACCGGGGAAGACAGTGATTTGATCGGTATGATTGAATGGGAGGATCTCATGAGCACACCTGAGACCATAGAGAATCTGTGGGCCAGTGATGAGGAAGTAGACCATCTGACTCGAGGCGGACGCCATTTCAAGCCCGCTCATTTGGAAGTCGGTAATCCATTGGGAGAATTAGAAAAGGGTCAGCGATCAGATGTTATAGAAGAAGAGGAAGAGATACTGAAACAGTTGAAGAGAACACAGGCTAACATTACCATTTGGGGATTGCTCATGGATTCACAGAAACATAGACAGACAGTGCTTCGGTTGTTGAATCAGGTGCAGGTTCCTATTGATACGTCCCCTGAGGGTTTGGTAGGTTTAGTAAATCCGGTTCATTATGGACCGTCCATCTCATTTACTGAATCTGACTTACCCGAGAGTGGGAGTAATCATCTGCAAGCTTTGTACATCACAGTGGATATCATGGGAAAGAGAGTTCCCTCAGTCTTGGTTGATAACGGGTCAGCATTGAATGTATGTCCACTCAGTACTACTACTACATTGGGGATTGAACCATCTGAATTTTCGCCATCAGGACAGACTGTTAGGGCTTATGACAACACTCGCAGAGAAGTTGTAGGAATGGTGACTCTTCCAGTTGTTATTGGGCCAGTTGAATTCAATGTTGATTTTCAGATCCTAGATGTGCCAGCCAGTTTTAATCTGCTTTTGGGAAAACCGTGGATTCATCCGACCGGGGCTGTGCCTTCGTCACTTCACCAGAAAATCAAGTTTCCACACCAGGGATCAGTGGTCACTTTGAAAGGGGATTTGGTACTCAAAGAAATCAGAATGCCAATTCATGATCCAAGAGGGAAGTTCAAGCCAAGTTGGGTGGGACCCTACATCATCAAAGAGATACTATCAGGCGGAGCCGTGGTTCTTATGGACATAGATGGGATAGAATTCTCTCAACCTACCAATTTGTATCAATTGAAAAAGTATCATGTATAAATAAAAATAAAAATAAAAAGAAGCCCGCTAGGTAGAAAACCTGAAAAGGCTGCTTAGGCAAAAATTAGGGCAAGAGCTCGCTAGGTAGAAAACCTGCAAAGGCTGCTTAGGCAAAAAGTAGAGCATTCAAAAAAAAAAAAAACTTTTCAATTGATCCCATGAACTACAAGGACCTGATTCTCCAAGCATTCAAAATAAGTCAAAGTTTTATGAAGAAAAGAAATATTCAGAGGATGGAGATATGTAGGTAACCCATAAAGTTACCTTGGGTGCGGTCCAATTCTTTAAGGCAAAACAACCCTGTGTTTGTTTTCAATTGTAATTGTTTGAAGTGATTTATTCAAAACTAAAAAGATAGAATTCTTTTATTCATGAAATGAAGAGAAACCTTTCAAAGGTCTATTACATGCCATATGATTCTAATTCCATTCATTCTGAATAATAAAAAGCATGGGAAATATGTTTCAAAAGTTCTGTCAAATCCTTCGTTCCTTCCTTGAAATTTCTTCAGAGTCATCATCTCTTCTTCTCTTGTAAAGTACTACTTGTAAAGCATTAGGTGGAAGTGACGAAGTGTCCCCTCGCTCTTCAGATGAAAGACTTTCAATAAGTCATGAGATCCTAGCCTTCTTTTCTTGTCCCCGAGTACCAATATTTTGAGATAACCATTGTTTATAAACCTCATCCAGTTCAAAAGGCCCATGAGAGAAATCAATGTGAGTTGTGCGCAATACAGATGGCCACCTTGACATCAAAGCTTTTACCACAGATGGAGAGATCGCCCTGGAAGTGTAAGTATGCTCTGAGAGATATGGAATTGTCTGTTTGGTCCCCATTTGGCGAAGCAGTCGGGTTGCCCAATAGAAAGAAGTGTGTTTCAGCCCTGCCAAAATCACTGCAGAATAACCTGGAGAGCGGAGCAGATAATGGCCAGAACAACTCCAGTCATGCACATACCACTCAATGTCATCCCAAGAGAGAGTAGACAGAAAAGTCAACCATTCGAGTAAAGTGTTTTCTCGAGGTAAAGTAATAGCACGGCGATGATAAGAAGCATGGTAGGAAGTACCAATGGAAGGAGCGATGAATTTGAGCCTTTCAATCAACCACATTTGGAGTAGAATGGGGCTACCTTCAAAAGGAACCTTGGGGTCGGAGTGCAGCTTGTCTAAACCATTCAGAGTTTCGGCAAGGACCATGGGCATCATGTTTTGTGATGTAGAAAGGGGTAAAACTAGTTCACACAGTTCTAATGGAACCAAGAAAGAACCAGTACAGAAGAAAAATTGCCCGAGAAGGCATAAAACTAAAGCATGCTGAACAGGCCGTGAAGTGGTTAATTGATTCAAGCCAGGATGAAGAAAAGAAGTAGCCAGTTTCAGAAGATTAAGGTTGGTACCTTCGATGAATGTAGAAGCATCTCCCTCAGTGATCTCAAGAAGAGAAGCGAGAGTTGTTGTGTACTTATGACGAATCTGTGGGAAGATGAACGGTCCTTTCAGTGGAATAGACGTGATCGCACAGAATTCCTCCAACAGTGGACATATTTCTTCAGTGCCAAAGTTGTAAACATGAATCGTGGGATTCCAAAAGTGGCTTCCAGCAATGAAAAACGTGGTTTCTATCTTGATTTGTTGAAGAGAGAAACATGCATTCAAGTTGAAGCGAGCAAACACCTTCTTGTCTTCCTTCGTCATTCTCACCATGAATCTTTTCAAAACCTGGGGGAGAGCCTCCATGATGCTTAAAACTATTGTAGGATGGTTGTAGAGGCTGCTAAGGGTTCCTTTTTATAGGCCTAGGTCAGGTTTGAAGAGAAATTAGAAACTGAAAAGGCCAAAAATTGGAAACTGCTCAAAATAGGCAAAATTAGGCGGGCCAACTCGGTGACCGTCCTAAGCAGGACGGCCAACCTTCCTAGGGTGGACGGCCAACCGTCCTGGCTTGGATGGTCACCAGGATTTGACCACCCAATTTTGCCGATTTTGCTTATTTTCGACTTTTTTTTCGAGTTTTTGTGCACTCGGGGCCCCGATTTTGATTTTTGTCGACTTTGTTGTTATTTACAAGTTTTAAAACATTGGTATTAGTTCAATCATGATCAAAAGTGAGAGAATTAATAGCAGTGAATGAGTTTTAACAGTGCACATACACCATAAAAGTGAGAAGACTTGTTTTAGTACAAATGTTTACAAATTACATATGATTTTCAAAGAGAAACCCCGTGTCTCATAGTGGATTGATCAACGTCTTCGAGAGTTCCTCCTTATCCCTCTACTAGATCCCTCGCCAGCTGAAGAATGACGTGGTGGGTCAGGTACCTGAAACGGTGTTCACAGTTTGATCAGTTTGTGAAAAGGGAAGGAAGATGAATTTGAGAATGTGATTTGAAGTTACCTGTTGACGAGTGAGAGCGGAAGTCCTCAAGCTCATCCTGCGAAGGTCACGCCTCATGGCAGTAGTAAGAAAAATGTAATCCTGGCAATACTCTCGAGGGACCAGTCAGAAATGAATGATGTCAGTGTATCAGTGGGAATGTGTGTGTAGTTAATTGGTTCAGTGGGAGGTTCACCTGTTCGTAAGAAGGATCTATGTGATATCCCTCATCGACTGAAGGTCGTGAAATAGTAGAAGTCACGAAATTGTCTTCAACTATTAGTTCTATGTTCCAGTCTGCAGGCTGCAAGGCAGGAGGCCTATTTGTTTCTTGATCATCATCACTAACAGCAGCTCTAGAGCTTTGATCCCGGGAACGGCGACTCTGTAGGCATAAAGATGAAGTTTTGTGATTGCATTTACAGGGATGAAGGGAGATGTTTTATTTACATACCCTTTCAGGAAGTTCTCCAGTCGCCAGGGGGCGCATCAAGAATTGTTGACAGAAGACCTCGTAGCTCGCATCAGAGAAAAGGAAAGCAGAAAGATCCACTCATCTCTTAGACTCTAACAGGGCCTCACCCTTCAGTTTATCAGTGTGACACATATTTGCAGGAGGCAGAAAAGGCACTCTAGCTGCATCCATGTTTCCATAGACTTGGCGACAGACTCTTTCACCCAAGTACCAGTATCTGCCAGCAGGCCCCTCAAACAAGATTCGCCTATGTGTTAATCATAGTTATTGAGATATTCGATTGCTTGGGCATCGACTTTATGAGACCTTTCCCAACCTCCTTTGGCAACCTCCATATTCTTCTGGCAGTGGACTATGTGTCCAAATGGGTTGAGGCTATCCCATCTAGAACAAATTACCATAAACTTGTTTTGAAATTCTTGAAAGAGAACATTTTATCTAGATTTGGGGTACCTAAGGCTATTATTAGTGACGGTGGTATACACTTTTGTAATCGCCCTTTTGAAACCCTAATAAAAAAGTATGGGGTCACCCATAAAGTGTCAACCGCCTACCACCCACAGACAAATGGCCAAGCTGAGTTGGCCAATAGGGAGATCAAACACATCTTGGAAAAGACGGTCAACCCTAATAGGAAGGATTGGTCACTTCGCTTGACCGATGCCTTATGGGCATACCGCACAGTCTTTAAAACTGTTTTAGGCATGTCTCCCTATCGCATAGTCTATGAAAAAGCCTGTTACCTGCCAGTTGAAATGGAGCATAGGACATTCTGGGCCATTAAGCAACTAAACTTAAATCTTGATGTCGCAGGTCAGCAGAGAAAGCTCCAGCTGAGTGAGCCTGAAGAAATTAGGCGGGATGCCTATGAGAGCGCTAGGGTGTACAAGGACAAAATGAAAGCCTTCCATGACAAGAACATAGCTCGTAAATCTTTCGAGCCGAATCAGAAGGTCCTACTGTACAACTCTAGGCTGCACCTCTTTCCTGGTAAGTTAAGGTCTCGATGGGTGGGGTCTTTCTTTGTTAAAACTGTGTTTCCTCACGGGGTTGTGGAGATTGAAAATTCAAAAAATGGCAATGTTTTCAAAGTAAATGGACAGTGACTTAAGCCATTTTTGGAGAACTTTTCGCGTGAGACTGCGGTTGAGGATCTAGTGGATCCAGTCTATCACGAGGCCCCATCTGAGTAACTTCTTATGTTACTGCTTGTATATAGCTGTTGTTTTTCATTTCTTTTGTTTTTCTTTTGGAAAATGTGGATACTCTAACCTTTGTGCAGATTTACAAGATTTGTGAATGATTCACAGGTTCTTTTGTTCCCTTTCCTCCCGTTTTTATCTTGTAATGCTTATCTTTTCATGCACTGAGGACAATGTACATTCTTAAGTAGGGGGGAGGTTCATTTGTGTTCATACTCACACATACTCACACATAGGTAGTTTCTTTTTGGTAAAGAGTAGCTTACTTGGTTTAAATTCAGTTTTTCTTACCCTTGTAGATCTTAGCAAGCAATGATGATGCAAGATTTTTCGATTTTAAGGCTTATATGAGAATAAAACTTCAACTTGTAGAGTATGTTTCTCTTTGAACTCATGATTATGATTCCTAAACTTTTCCACTTGCACATGCACGCTAGCATAGTTGAACTAAGCTCGCATCGTTACAACTTAGTTTCTATCATTCATTCCATCTATTCATGCTTTTACCTCATGACTGGCATCATTATACTCATTTTACAATTCAATTGGTGTTATATGCTTTACAAGTCATTCATTTAGCCCCCAAGCACACTTTCGCTTGGTTTTTGTCCTCAAAGAGTACATACTTGCATATTCTTGTCATTTCAGTGCATTTTATTCAAATTGAAACACTTTAGCACTTATGAAACATGATTATAGGCCATTGTTGTCCTTTTGACCCTTGTTCTTTGTTGAGTTTCCATTTGAACCCCGTTTTGAGCCCTTGTTGCCTTTTCGTTCAAAGCTTAAGAGCCAAAGGGGGGGGGGGAATTGTGTAATCGGAGCATCAATGTGAGTGTGGGCATGCCGAGCAAGTTTTTACATGTATTTTGGATGTGTTGAAGATTTGAAGTGGTGAAAATCGCATAAAATGTGCATTTGAAGGTGTAGAAACATGAAAAAGTTGCAAACTGGCAAATTCTATAGAGGAGGACCGGTCCTAGCATATTAGGACCGGTACCAGTCAACCAGAAGCTAGGAGGACCGGTCCTGGAGTAAGTGGGACCGGTCTTAGTTGCAAAATTTTGAATTTCTGCATTTCAAAACCCCCAAACTCGAGTTCATGCCTCATTTCCTCACACCTACTCATCTTCTCTCTCATTTTTCTCCCCCTTGCAAGCTTTGCCATCAATTTTGTGACCTAAATCACCCATTCACCATCAAATCCCTCCATTCAAACCCTAATCCCCCACTCATTCTCACTTATCACCCATTTTCCACCCTAAAAACCATAAACCCTAACCCTAAACCTCTCATTTCACCTACATTTTCAATTCCACCATCAAAGGAAGGGGATTTCATGCTAGGGTGGTTGCTTTTGCTTGGTTTCTTGGAGTTTTGAAGTTATTCAAGCATCATTTGGTGAGTAACCTCTATTTTTGGAGTTTTCAAGTATATTTTGGGGATTTTTGGTTCTATTTGCATTGGGGTTTGTTAAAGAGAAGTGTGTGGCTGTTTTGTGTTGTTTCTTGGCATATTTTGTGATTATTTGGTTTGAAAATGATGAGTGGGGGAAGGAAAATGATATGTGATGTGAGGGATGGTTGTGTTATGCTTGTTGAGATGGGATTATGGGATTGTGTGGTGGCCATGCTTGTGTTGTTCTCTGTTATTGGGTTGGTTGTGATAACTATGGCTAGGACTAAGGTTCCAAAGAAAGGTAAAGCCCCAAGCTCCTCTATGGAGTGTTTAGCACATAAATTCTCCCATTTTTACTCGTCTTTTTGTACATTTTACCTGTTCTTTAACCCTAGTTTGACTTGATTCTGGTGCATTTGATTCTTTCATTGTTTTTGAGCACTTGCAGGTTGCTTGGCGCTAAATCCATCTGTTGAAGGTGTTTGACGTTTCTCGAGGGTTTTCATCCAGCGATCAAGGCTAGCAAGTGCATTCTCATTTCCCTTAGTATGCATCCGTAGAGCATTCAACGTCAAGGTTTTTCCCAAGCAAGCCACTCGCTCTTTTCCAGTGCATTGGAGAACCGAGCACCTTTGGAGCGGTCCTTCAAGTTCATATGATCATCCGGGGCAAGCGAGGTTGAAGCGAGGAAGCTTGATTGGCAAAATAAGCAATTTTTGGCTTTTCAGCAAGAGAGGGACCGGTCCCTCCTAGGAGGGGTACCGGTACCCATGATGCAGAAGAGTAAGGGACCGGTCCCTCCATGGAGGGGTACCGGTACCCTTGTGCGGGAAAACCTCCGGGTCAAATGTAATTCATTCCAAATGCAAGGGCACTCTTGTCCTTTGGTCCCCATGTCTGATACCCTTTTGGGGGGGTAATCTTCCCCAAGTTAAGGGAGCCATTCAAATTGAGCAAGTTAATGCTCTCAACTACCAAAGGAAGCCCTTCAACTCTCTATATTCTGAGAATTACAATCCGGGGTGGAGTAAACACCCCAATTTTAGTTGGAAGAGTGATGGAGGGAACGCTTCCTCAAGCCAAAGCAACCCACCTCCAAATCCTTTTCAAAGTAACCAAGGTTTTCGAAGCCAAAATTTCCAAAATCAAAACTTTCAAAACCAAGGTTTTCAAAATCAAGGTCAAGGTCCCAATTACCAAGGTCAAGGGTTTCCATCAAACCCTAACCCAAATTTTGGTCCACCACCGGTAAACTTGTACCTACCACCCCACAAGAGAAATTATGATGATGTGATTGCACAACTTGTGCAAGGTCAAGCTCAAACCAATCAAGCCATAGGTGATATGAGAACCCAATTGACTAAGTTGACCACCACATTGGGTGCACTTCAACAAGAGAAGGGGAAGTTCCCCTCTCAACCCGTGCAAAATCCACAAGGTCAACATAGCATTGGATCCTCAAATCCCAATGAAGGGAACCATGAACATGCTAAGGCCATCACCACTCTTCGAATTGGAAAGATCATTGATAAAACCATCCCACCCAAAGATTCCAACAAAGAAGTTTCTCAAAATTTACAAAAGGAATCTAAGGGGGATGAGAAAGAAATTGAAAATGAGCCTAGCGTTCCCAAACCAAGTGGTGTTGATATTAGTTCAAGCCAAGAGAGGGCTAAATTTATTCCTGTCGCCCCTTTTCCTCAAAGACTTAGGGCACCTAAGAAGTTGACCAATCATGCAGAAATTCTTGAATTGTTTAAACAGGTGAAAGTCAACATACCTTTGTTGGATGCTATTAAACAGGTGCCCTCGTATGCAAAGTTCTTGAAAGACTTGTGTACGGTGAAAAAAAACTTGGGTGTGCTTAAGGAAGTGTTCATGACTGAGCAATCCACATCTCTCTTGCAAAACACCTTGCCCCGTAAATACAAAGACCCCGGAACCCCTACCATTGAAATCACTATAGGGAGTGCCAAAGTGGGTAGAGCTTTAGTGGACTTGGGGGCGAGTGTCAATTTATTACCATATTCTATGTATGTAGAATTGGGGTTAGGAGAACTTGAGTCAACTGGGATCAAACTTCAATTAGCTGACAGGAGCGTTAAGATACCTAGGGGAGTAGTGAAAGATGTACTTGTGCAAGTTGATAAATTCTATTTCCCCGTGGATTTTGTGGTGTTAGAGACCCACCCTGTGGTAGATCAAGGGAGTCAATTCCCTGTGATTCTTGGTAGGCCTTTCTTGGCCACAGCTGATGCTTTGATACAGTGTAGGAGTGGGTTGATGACCCTAACCTTTGGAAACATGACTGTTAACTTGAATATTTTCAATTTGATAAAAGAAGTGGGGGAAGATATGGAGGATGAGATGCATGAGGTGAGTAGGATAGATACCTTAGTGCAGCACCAATGGGATCTTTCCACCCATGATGATCCATTGCAGTCATATCTAGTGAATGGAATTGTTGATGATGAGGAAGTGAGTGATGAGATGGAGTTTCTATACTCCATGCTCAATGAAGAAGAAGTTTTAGAAGTAAATGGGTGGGTGCCTCGCTTCGAAGCATTGCCACCCATTGAGAAAAGTCTTGTCCCATCAAGTATCCAACCACCGGAATTAGAGTTGAAACCCTTGCCCTCTGATTTGAAATATGTTTACCTAGGTGACAATGAGACTTATCCCGTGGTCATTTCTTCTCACTTGGAGATTGATCAAGAGCTTAAATTGTTGGAAGTGCTTAGAGATCACAAAAGTGCCATAGGTTGGTCTATTGCCGACCTCAAGGGAATTAGTCCCTCTCTTTGCACTCATAGGATTTATCTTGAGGATGATGTCAAACCTTCACGCCAACCTCAAAGGAGATTGAACCCCATAATGAAGGAGGTAGTGCGAAAGGAGGTTCTGAAGTTGTTGGATGTGGGGATAATCTATCCTATAGCGGATAGCAAGTGGGTGAGTCCTATACAAGTGATGCCCAAGAGATCGGGTATTACTGTGGTAGAGAATGAAGAGGGTGAATTGATTCCCACACGAGCCACCACGGGGTGGCGAGTGTGCATTGATTACTGAAAGTTAAATTCATCCACTAGGAAAGACCACTTCCCCTTACCCTTCATTGACCAAATCCTAGAGAGAGTTGCGGGGCATGCGTTCTATTGTTTCCTAGATGGGTACTCGGGCTACAACCAAATAGAAGTTTCTTTAGAGGACCAAGAAAAAACTACTTTCACATGTCCCTTTGGGACATTTGCCTTTAGGAACATGCCTTTTGGTTTGTGTAATGCTCCTGGTACCTTCCAGAGATGCATGACGGGTCTATTTAGTGATATGGTCGAGAAGATTGTTGAAGTTTTCATGGATGACTTCTCAGTCTTTGGGGATTCTTTTGATGGTTGCTTAGAGAACCTGTCTAAGGTTCTAGAAAGATGTGAGGAGACGAACCTTGTGCTGAATTGGGAAAAGTGTCATTTCATGGTGAGACAGGGAATAGTCCTAGGACATATCGTGTCGTCTAGGGGAATAGAGGTTGATAAGGCTAAGATCGAATTAATTGCTAAACTTCCCTCTCCTAAAACTGTAAAAGATGTGAGGTCATTCCTAGGGCACGCTAGCTTTTATAGGAGGTTCATTAAGGGATTTAGCGGGATTGCGCGACCCTTGTGTAATCTCTTGGGAAAGGACGTTCCTTTTGAGTGGGGGCATGATTGTGAGGTTGCTTTTTGTAAATTGAAAGAAATGCTAACTTCACCTCCTATCATGCAAACACCCGATTGGAATTTGTCTTTTGAAATTATGTGTGATGCCAGTGATTTCGCCATAGGAGCGGTGTTAGGTCAAAGGGTGGATAAAAAGCCACATGTCATTTACTATGCTAGTAGAACAACGAATGATGCCCAAAGAAACTACACAACTACTGAGAAAGAGTTGCTAGCGGTGGTTTTTGCCTTAGACAAGTTTCGGTCGTACATCTTAGGTTCACCTATTTTAGTCTTTACTGACCATGCGGCACTTAAATACTTTTTGACAAAGCAAGATGCCAAGCAGAGACTAATTAGGTGGATTCTACTCCAAGAATTCAATTTAACAATTAAGGATAAAAAGGGAGTTGAGAATGTTGTCGCCGACCACTTGTCAAGGATCTCCTTTGATGATTCTGCTCACACCCTCCCCATTTCTGAGACCTTCTCTGATGAGCAACTGTTTGCTCTTTCCCACTGCCCTTGGTTTGCGGATATAGTGAATTACCTTGTAGCTGAACAGATTCCTACCCATTGGAGTACCCAGGATAGGAAGAAATTCTTGAGAGAGGTGCAAAAATATTTCTTTGATGACCCTTACCTCTTTAAATATTGCCCTGACCAAATGTTGAGAAGATGTGTGCCGGATATTGAAATACCGAGCATCATGTCATTTTGTCATAGTGAGGCATGTGGGGGTCATTTCTCTGCTAGGAAGACAGCCGCCAAAATCTTACAATGCGGTTTCTATTGGCCTTCCTTGTTCAAAGACTCGTTCGAGTTTTGCAAAACCTGCGAGCGTTGCCAACAGTTAGGGGGAGTTACTAGGAGACACATGATGCCCCTCACACCCATCATAGTTATTGAGATTTTCGACTGTTGGGGTATCGACTTTATGGGACCTTTCCCATCCTCTTTTGGCAACCTCTATATCCTTCTGGCAGTGGACTATGTGTCCAAGTGGGTAGAGGCCATCCCGTCTAGAACCAATGATCACAAAGTAGTATTGAAATTCTTGAAAGAAAATGTCATGTCTAGATTTGGGGTGCCTAAGGCAATCATTAGTGACGGCGGTTTGCATTTTTGCAATCGCCCTTTTGAGACTTTAATGAAAAAATATGGGGTAACCCATAAAGTGTCAACCGCCTACCACCCACAGACAAATGGCCAAGCTGAATTGGCCAATAGGGAGATAAAGCACATCCTAGAGAAAACTGTGAACCCCAATAGGAAAGATTGGTCACTTAGATTGACTGATGCCTTATGGGCGTATCGCACGGCCTATAAAACTGTGTTAGGCATGTCTCCCTATTGCATAGTGTATGGAAAGGCGTGCCACCTGCTAGTAGAAATGGAACATAGGGCATACTGGGCTATTAAACACTTGAATTTTAATCTTGATGCCGCAGGTCAGCAGAGGAAGCTCCAGCTAAGTGAGCTTGAAGAGATTAGGCAAGATGCCTATGAAAGTGCTAGGGTTTACAAGGACAAGATGAAAACTTTTCATGACAAGAACATAGCTCGTAAATCTTTCGAGCCAAATCAAAAAGTCCTGCTGTACAACTCTAGGCTGCACCTTTTTCCTGGCAAGTTGAGGTCCCGATGGGTGGGACCATTCATTGTCAAATCCGTGTTTCCTCACGGGGCTGTGGGGATTGAGAATCCCAAGACTGGCAACATTTTCAAAGTGAATGGACAGCGCCTCAAGCCATTTTTGGAGAACTTTTCTCATGAGACTGTGGTAGAGGAACTTGTAGACCCAGTCTATTGTGAGGCCCCATCAGAGTAACTTCTTGTGTGATTATTTGTATATAGCTTCTTTTTACCTTTGTTTATTTGCGTTCTTTTGGAAATTGTGGATACTCTAACTTTTGTGCAGATTTACTGAAGTGTAAATGATTTACAGGTGCTTTTGTACCCTCCTCCCATTTTTGTCTTTAAATGCCTATCTTTTCATGCATTGAGGACAATGCTCACTCTTAAGTAGGGGGGAGGTTCACTTGTGTTCATTTTTCTTGCTCATTCTCACACAATATGTAGTTTCTTTTTGGGTATAGAGTAGCATGCTTAGCAAGAATCTTAGCAAATACTTTTGATGCAAAATTTTTCGATTTTTGAGCTTACATGAGAATAAAACTTTAGACTTATATGCTATGCTTCCTTTTGAACCTGCATTATGCATGTGAACTCTTCCATTACAAATGCACGCCATTGGAGTGGAACTAAACTTACAGCATATCACTTGAACCTTTTGTCATCCCATTCATCTATTCATGATTCCACATTGTGACTTGTTAGAGGTATGCCCTAAAACCAATCCTAAAGTGCATATCTATTTCATATTAGGATAAGAAGGTACTGCTTATCGTTTGTATATTCAATTATATATACGATAATGTCCATGAATAAATGATAAGAGAAATGTGTATCTCAAGTTTGTTGAGATATGAAGACTCATATTTCTCATATACATTTATTCCTAAAGTGTTCCTGCTCATAGGTTTATTAAAGAGGACATTTATTAAATCGGCAAGAGTGGCACAGATTTAAACTAACTCCAATGGGAGGACAGGTAGTCTTTCCTATCAGTGTAGAGACACTTAGGTTAATCTGTGGGTGCATATTAGAGAATATGTACACTGAACATGATCTACTAGAATATTCCTATGGATATTAAGTTAAAGGAATATTCTTATGTTACGTCCATTTGGTAATCCTAAGACTTGAGACACCATGGATGTCTTGTGCCTGAGTTATTAGGGTTTGATAGTGTTTTATACAGCCTTGATCTTAAGGTTGTAGTCAGCACTCATTGGCTTTAATAGGTCTTGCATGAAGGCATATGAGTGGTCAATAAGGAATCATCACTCTCAATGTTATGAGAGAGAATGTCAGGGTCAGTTCTTAAATATAACTTCTTAATGTGAATCTCTGGCCAGAGTGATAGATGAAATATGAAAGGGTTTCATAGGGTTCATCTTATTGAGATTATAATTTGAAGAACATATGACAAGAAAGTTAAGATAGGGTTTTGACTTATATCCATACCCTAAATATCTTAACTATGACATTAGGGGATGAAGGATTAAGTAACAAGAAGGGTTCATATAGTTCTGCTATTCACCCAAACCTAGGGCATGTCATGACACATTGCTAGACGTCACTCATGACCAGTGAAAGCCTATTGATAAGTGTTATCAATGAGGGCATAATTGGAATAGTTTCAATTAAACCTTTAAATAGAAAGTTTCTATTTTAGGAGACATGGAGATGTCCCTAGTCACTACTAGGTTGGGGTGAACCCAAAGGGTCACACACAATAGAGAGTAAGTGAGTTCCTTAAACTTGTGAGAGGGGAATCCTATCTTTAAGTTAAGTTTGATTTTGATTATTAAAGGTTAATTAATTAAAAGTCAAAATTAACCAAGAATAGGATTACTCTATTCAAGGATGTTTGGTCATGCTAGCACTAGTAACCAAACACTCCTTAAAGAGGAGAAATTCTATAAATATGTGGGTTTACACATTCTAGGGTTAAGCCAAACCCTCTTGGCCGAAATTCTCTCTCTCCTCTCCCTCTCCATTCTAGCTTGCTCACAAGTGTTGTGGAAGACTAGAAGGGTTTAGGGAATCTTACTCTCGTGTGGATACCGTTGGAGACTTCATTGCGTTGAGGTTCAAGATTGAGGATTGCAAATCGAAAGGCGAATCAAGTAAGATTAATTTATGTTTTATAAATTTTATTTGCTTGTATGTGAATCACATGTCCCAATGCTTGTTCGATTCTTGTTTAGGATCATTCGATGATGGAATCATTATTTTAAAAGTTTTATTTTGTCTTCCGCTGCGATTCCATGTTTTCGAACGAATCCTTTCATGACTCGCATCAAGTTATGTTAATATTGAATACATTTGGTATTATAAGCCTCGCAAGTCATGATTTTTGTTTTCAAGCACACTTTCGCTTGATTTAAGCTTCAAGAATTGCATTTTCGCATGAACTATCATTTGTATGCATCTTATTCATTTTGGAACAACTGTACAACTTTGAAAGATGATTATAGGCCATCATTGCTCTTTTGAACCTCAACTCTTTGAAAGTTTCCATTTGAACCCTAATTTGAGCCAAGAGTGCCAATTTGTTCAAAGCTTAGGAACCATAGGGTAAATCTGTGAAGACGGAGCAATGTTAGCAAGCCGTGGTGCTATTTCCTCAGTGTTTTAAGGTGGTGGTGGTTAAAAATTCAGTCGAGGGAGGTATTTTGGGTCGCGGGGGGTGAAAAGTCGCAAAAAGGTGCAAACAGCCAAAAAAACCAGAAGTGGGACCGGTACCCTCCCAATGGGGACCGGTACTCCTCTTACAGAACCAAAAAGGGACCGGTACCCCTTTAAGTGGGACCGGTACCCCCTGCTGATTTTGAAAAATTTGACCTTTTTAAAGCCTAGCCCTAGTTTTTACCCCATTCAGCCTTATTTCACCCCTTCTCTCAACTTTCCTCTCATTTTCTACCCCTCCCAAGCATTCTCCATCACTTTGGAGAGATTCTACCATCCCTCACCAAATCCACCATCAAAACCCTAGCTTTTTCACCTTTTCACCACCTATCATCTCATTCCCATCAAACCCTAACCCTAAACTTGAAAATCCACCCATTTTCACACTCTTTCCATCGATTGAAGACGGTTATGCACTAAAGTGGCTGTGGTGGGCTTCCATTGTGTGATTTGGAGCATCTCTTGCATTGTGGGTAAGTTTTTCAGTTTTTGAAGCTTTGCAAGTGAGTTAAGGTTTTTGTTCTCCATTTGGCAAATATTGTTAGGGTGAAGTGTGGTGCTTGATTAGGGTTTGTATTCTTCTTTTGTGGTGGCTTGTGGTTGAAAATGGAATTGATGGGGAGAAAACTGTTGTGTGATGCAAAGAGAGGGTGTATGATGTTCGTCGAAATGGGCATTTGGGATTGTTTGGTAGCCATGCTAGTGCTACTTTGTATGATTGGTCTAGTTGTGACATTCATCGCTAAAACCAAGACGCCTAAAGGAGGGAAAGCCTCAAGCTCTTCTGTGGAGCAAGCGGTTAAAAAGAGGAAGGCAAACACTTCCCAACCCGTGAAAAAGGGAAGGGGAAAGAGGCATGAAAGTGAAAGTGAGGAGAGTGAGGATGAAGACATAGAGGCCATGTTTGAAGAGGATAGGTAGTAAGGGGAGGAAGATGCATGGGTTCAGTCACTTGCTAAAAGAGGGTTCATCTGTGAAAGGAGTGTTGAAGCATCAACTTTTATCCACACTCATCCTATTCGAGGTGCTATCGATAACCAAAACTTGGGTTTCCTGTGTAGGCCTATCGAGGGCTATCACCCATCTGTGGTGAGAGAGTTCTACTCTAACTTGAGAGAACATGAAGAATTTGAGTATCACATGAAGACAACAGTATGTGGAAAGTCCTTTCTAGTGAACACTACTACCATTGCTACAGCCTTGGGATATCGTCGACCTTCCCATGCAGATGGTGTCCCTTACCCATTTCGCCCATTGACAGTCTTCAATGGGGCGTCATTCACTCAAGCTATGTGCTCAAATCCTGTGCCGATGGTATCATTCAGTCGAAGTGAATTCACCCCTGGGAAGCTAAAGCCCGAGTATGCCTTAATGAACAAAATAATCCATTGTAGCATTGACCCAAAAGGAAAAGAAAAAACACCAAGAGTCGATGAAATCAAATTCCTTTTCGAAGTGATGAATGGGCGGCGAATTGACTCCGCAGCGGTGATTTGGGGAGTAATGAAGGACTTTGTAAATTTTGCAAGCAAGACGACCTACATGCCTCTTCCTTGCTTGGTCACTCAAATAGTAAAAGCTGAAGGAATCAAGTTGCCTCCGAAGAACAAAATGACACCTCCTCACTTTGGTCCCATCAATAATGTAACCGAAGCAAGGAGTATTGCAGCTTCAGTAAAGTCCAGGCCAGCACAATCCCAGTTAGCTTTTGAAGGGCCATCCTCATCGTCAGCACCTAAGCCTACAAGTATATCTCCACTTAAGAGAATGGAGCGCAGAATCAAGGGATGGTTCAAATGCATTCTGGGGAAGCAGAAGCAGATTGACCACAGATTGGCTAGGTTGGAGAGAGAGGTTCACGTGCTTAGAGGTGAACCATCTGCTGTTGAACCACCACTTCCTAACTTTGAGGGGGATTCCGATGAGCTGGACGACTGTGTGGATGAGGATGATTTTAGTGACGAGGAGGGGTCAGAAGAGGAGTAGTTGGGGTACTTTTTAGTAGTCAGGTTGTTTGTGTTTTCAGTTTGTGGTTTTTACTGTTCTAGTCTAGTTTCATTTCGGTTTTAGGGTAGCATAGGGCGGTGTTGGCACAGGGTAGTGACCCAAGCCAAGTAAAAGCCAACACCCGTTTTGTTTTTGAAGCCCCTTTGTGTAACCCCCGGTCATTTCATGCTTAAAAGTTCTTGTTGATGTTAAAATGTTGGTTGTTCCTTTATGAACATTATGCATCTATGAATGGTTAGTTTATGTCATGAGTGTTTTATTCTGTTTCTTGGTGTATGCTTTTGAGTTACTCCATTCCACTCATTCTTCCATCTCTGCTTTTAGTTCTTGTTGATTGATGTTAATTTTGTGAAACTCTGACTGGCAAAATACCACACACATGGAAAAGGGAAAGGCATAATTAGTTCAAACACTTGCATTGTATTTCAAGTTTAAGTAGTATGCTCATGTTTGCATGTTGAAAGAGAGCTCTTTTGTTCATTTATTTGTTTCTCTTTTCTTAGTTTCTTAGTTCTTTTTGGTTCAAATCTTACTAGGGACTAGCAAGATACAGGTTGGAGGGTGTGTTTAGCACATAAATTCTCCCATTTTTACTCGTCTTTTTGTACATTTTACCTGTTCTTGAACCCTAGTTTGACTTGATTCTGGTGCATTTGATTCTTTCATTGTTTTTGAGCACTTGTAGGTTGTTTGGCGCTAAATCCATCTGTTGAAGGTGTTTGACGTTTCTCGAGGGTTTTCATCCAGCGATCAAGGCTAGCAAGTGCATTCTCATTTCCCTTAGTATGCATCCGTAGAGCATTCAACGTCAAGGCTTTTCCTAAGCAAGCTACTCGCTCTTTTCCAGTGCATTGGAGAACCGAGCACCTTTGGAGCGGTCCTTCAAGTTCATATGATCATCCGGGGCAAGTGAGGCTGAAGCGAGGAAGCTTGATTGGCAAAATAAGCAGTTTTTGGCTTTTCAGCAAGAGAGAGACGGGTCCCTCCTAGGAGGGGTACCTGTACCCATGATGCAGAAGAGTAAGGGACCGGTTCCTCTATGGAGGGGTACCGGTACCCTTGTGAGGGAAAACCTCCGGGTCAAATGTAATTCATTCCAAATGCAAGGCACTCTTGTCCTTTGGTCCCCATGTCTGATACCCTTTTGGGGGGTATTTAATGTGTATTTTCAGCTGGTAGAACACATTCTCTTGATCTTAGCTTAGTTTTTCTAGGGTTAGCTTAGTTCTTAAGGTTTTCTCTTAGTTTTTCTAGGGTTCTTGCATTTCTTACTTAGAGTAGCTTAGTGTGTTGGTTAATATTGTTGTTCTTACCTTGTAATCATTAGTTTAGGTTGTTGTTCTTCATTTTAATCTCAAGGTTGTAAGTTACATTTCTTTTGGTTCATTTATTACAAAGCATCTACTCATTTTCAGCTTTTATTGTTGTGTATGGTGTTTCTCTTCTTTCTTATGGCTAGCTAAGCACCCAAGGAGGGTTCTTTGGTGAAGTTCCTCTCTAAAGCCTTAGGTAAATGTGGTTTCTCAACTCAAATGCTTCAATGTTAATGGAATGTAGCTTCTTCTACTCTCTCTTCTTTTGAAACCATATGGATTCATATTCATGACCAAAATATGACCGGTGAGAAGTTGTATTTTGGTGATGAGCACATATGAACTCCATGTGTATGTGAAAACATCAAAATGAGTAGTAGGTTGCATCCCATCATATATGTTCTTCTCTTGAGCTTGTATTGTTAAATCTTTCCATTCAAAACCATAAGTCACATGGATTATTTGAATGTGTATTGTTTGAGGAACCACTAAACCTAGGTTAGGAAGGAATGAATCCATAGAACCATCCTTTCTCTCATTTACAAGTTTTCATATTAAACCTTTGCCATTAATTTGGCACAAATATCAACCACCAAGCAAAATCCCCATATTTTACACTTGTTTTTGCATTCATTGGGTAGCATAACCTAAGAATCGCTAGAACCTATTCCACTCCCTGTGGAAATGACCTAAGTACTCCCTAGTTTTATTGCTTGACGACCATAGGACTCCTACGCTTGGGAATCTCATGCGCACAACACATCAATTTACGTTCAAGCATGGAGCGTGCTATGAAAAAGAGAAAGGGTGACACTTCTATGCCTGTAAAAAGGGGCAAAGGAAAGAGGCGTATGAGCGACAATGAAAGCGATGAGGACGAGGATGATGAAATCGAGGCTATGTTTGAAGACGAACAATAAGAAAAAGAGACATCTTGGGCACAGTCTATAGCAAAGAGGGGTTTTCAATGCGAAAGAAGCGTCGAAGAAAAGTCCTTCATTCACACTCATCCCATCAGAGCTGTGATCGAGAATCAGAAGTTGGGATTTTTATGCAAACCTTTGGAGGGTTACCACCCTTCTATAGTGAGAGAATTTTGAAAGTATTCCATGAAATCAAGCGGAATTAAAATTTTTCATGGAACCTAAAGTGCC
This sequence comes from Hamamelis virginiana, assembly GCA_017140935.1. Classification (NCBI taxonomy): domain Eukaryota; kingdom Viridiplantae; phylum Streptophyta; class Magnoliopsida; order Saxifragales; family Hamamelidaceae; genus Hamamelis; species Hamamelis virginiana. Next base: position 372,703 of record JAESVK010000669.1, on the reverse strand, counting down.
AAGATCCATGATTCATTGTACAAGCAAAATATAAAACTTAAAACAAATGTAAACCACCTACATTGATAGCCTTTTAGAGAGATTAAAGAGAAGTGCAGCCCCAAAGAGATGATGGCCTCTAAAAGTGATCCACACTAGGAGAGCTTCAAAGGATGAGAGAGAGAGAGAGGATTAGATTGCACACACTAGGAGAGATCCCCATGTAGTGGCCGGCCCTCCCATGTTGTTCTCTAATAGATGGAGTGCTAGCTCCTATTAAATAACAAACTCTATCAAGTTATCATGTTTTAAATTTGAAACAATTTCAATTAACTAACTTGAAATTCAAATAGATTAATATTTGCAATCTTAATTATCTTGCCATCTCATATCAATTTCAAATTTGAAATAATTTCAAATTTCAAATTTCAAAAATTCAAAATTTCATATTTCAAAAAATTCAAAATTCAAAATTCAAAATTCTAGTTAATTAATATTTGCATATTAATCTTTAAAATAATAACACTTATTATTTCTTACTTATAATTAACTCTTAATTATAATATTATTCTCTTTTCCCCTTTAAATGAAACCTGCACCTATATGTGTGTGACCTCTTAGGTTCACAATAACCTAGTAGTAGGAATTAGGATAATAAATTATCCTTCAAATAAAACTACCTTTATTTTAGGTTCTAAAATTAGAACTCTTCTAATTTTCCCTTTCAATAAATAAATATTTTGGGCCTCTACTAGTCCTGAGTGACATCTAGCCATATGTCAAGACACGCCCTAGGTTGTGTGAAAGTTTATCATAACACAGTGAACCTTTCAGTTACAATTAAGATACAATTCAATCCTTCCATCAAACAATGCCTCAGTTAAATTAGTTGGGTATGGATAATATGTCAAAACCCTAATTTAACATATTGTATGTTATTCTTAAAATATCAATTCAAACTTGGGATACTTAAGAAATAGTTTTCTTATTCCCAACTGCTTTGGCCAAAGACTTCTATAAATTATATCTTAGAATAATACAAGACATTCCCTTTCTTTATTGAGAGTGATAGATTCATTGTTGTACACTCATATGTCCCCATGATAGGTCTACTAGAGCCAATGAGTACTTATACAAGTTCATTTGTTAGGATATGTACGTTGTACTATCAAACCCTAACATCCCTAACACAGAACATCTATGGTGCCTTAGGCCTAAGGATCATTTGCATTATTGTAACCCTGAGTTGTTGTTTGACATGTAAGTAAAACTCCATTCAACAAACTTAATCAATGATCACATTCAGTGTACTTGTTCTCAAACAAGCACCCACAGGTTTGCCCTAGTGTCTATACACAAATGACTTGAGACGGGTCATTCTCCATATTGAGCAGACATAACATGTGCTAGTCTATCCGGATTATTAATGCCCAATAAATAATCCTATGACTAGGAATATTTAAGAAAGATGTAATAACAATATAAGTCTCCTTATCTCAACTCTTGAGTTCTTATATTGATATTCTTTTTAAGGACTTATCATGAACACAATAACAATATATAACATGATAGTCAAAATGCCCATATTATTAATCAATAACAATAATACATGAATCAAGTTCATATCCCAAATTATACAAATGACATTGGCTATTAGGGCATACTACTAACAATCTCCCACTTGCACTAAAGCCAATCGCCCATGTATCTCATACCCATCTTCTCAAGATGTCGATCAAGACTCTGAAGAGTCAGTGTCTTAGTGAATAGGTCCGCTACTTTATCCGCAGATGTGATCTTTTGAATGCAAATATCTCCTCTAGCAATGATCTCCCTAATCATGTGAAATCGCCTTTTAATGTGTTTAGACTTCTGATAAGACCTTGGTTCCTTGGCCTGAGCAATGGCCCCATTGTTGTCACAATACAGAAGTACTGGTAACTCAATGGTAAAAACTACTCCAAGTTCTGAGACAAACTTCTTGATCCAAACAGCTTCTTTGGTGGCTTCTAAGGCGGCAATGTACTTAGCCTCAGTAGTGGAATCCGATGTTGTATCATGTTTACAGCTTTTCCAACTAACTGCTCCATTGTTCATGGTGAACACATATCCAGAAGTGGATTTCTTGTCATCCAAGTCAGACTGAAAATCTGAATCTGTATATCCATCAATTCTGAGTTTACCTCCTCCATAAATAAAAAACAATTCTTTAGTCCTTCTAAAGTACTTAAGAATGTTCTTAATTGCAATCTAGTGTTCCATACCTGGATTGGACTGATATCTGCTAGTAACACTTACAGCATGACAAATATCAGGTCTGGTACATAGCATAGCATACATCAAGCTTCCCACAGCTGAAGCATAGGGAATCTTGTTCATATGCTCTCTCTCCTCAGGTGTTTTAGGACACATGGCTTTGGAGAGATGAATTCCATGTCTGAAGGGCATTAAGCCTCTCTTGGAATTCTCCATACAAAAGGAGATTTGGTCATCTTACCCATGAGGCAAGGTTCACATGTTGGTAAGGACACTAAAGCTAATGAGCCCAATTGCCCATCCTTAGCCAACTTGCTGATCCTTGATTCACTAATATGACCTAATCTTAAATGCCAAACATAAGTAGAATTCCCTTCATCTCTATTTCTTTTGGGTTTTGGGGCATTCCCCTTTTGCACAATACAATTCATAATGCCATTGAAGTTAAGGAAATAAAGACCATTGATATAAATGCCAGAACCAATAGAAACTTTATTTAATGAAATAAAACAATTATTTTTATCAAAATTAAAAACATAGCCAGCTTTCACTAAAGCTGAAATTGAAATAATGTTTCTCACAATATCCGGCATAAATAAACAATTATCTAATTCCAAAACATGCCCACATGGCATGGTCAAGTAACATGTCCCCATAGCTAATGCAGCAACAGTTGCTCCATTTCCCACTCTGAGGGTGATCTCATCTTTATTCAACCATCTGCTTTCTTTTAGATCCTGTAAAGAGTTACAAATATGTGAACTTGCACCAGAATCTAAAACCCAAGAGGAAGCAGTGCTAATAGATAAGTTAGCTTCTATGACAAGAGCATAATTCATACCTTCGGAAGGATGATCTTTGCCAGCCGTAACGGAAACACTTTCTTTTTGGTTCAGTCTTGCCTTTCTCTTTGTTGCCTTCCTTAGAAGTGGAAGCCTCTTCCACAACCATAACCAACATGACCCTTTGGTCTTCTTCATTGAGTCCTCAGCAGCAACCAACATGTTAAGTAGATCAGATAAAGTCGTCTCCACTTTGTTCATGTGGAAGTTCACAACAAACTGCTCAAAGGAGTCAGGAAGAGACTGAAGGATTATGTCACTTGATAGCTCAAAGTCTATCTATACATCGAGGTTCTCTAACTACTCAATATACCTAATCATCTTAAGCACATGCTCTTTGACTGATGATCTCTCTGGCATCTTAGCTCTAAAAAGTTCCTAGACGACATTGTACTTAGCAGTCCTATTTTGGGCATCAAACAACTCTTGCAAGTGCATCAGAATAGCAGCTGAGCTATCCATTGACTCATTTTGTCTCTATAGCTCATTCGACATAGATGCTAAGATATAGCACCTTGCCTTGAAGTCATCCTCTTGCCACTTTCTTAAAGTAGCAATTTCCTCTTCAAAAGCACCCTCTGTGTCAAAACTAGGAACTGGTCCCATAATGACATAGGCAATCTTTTCTGAGTTGAGAACAATTCTCAAATTCCTGAACCAATCTTGATAGTTGGGTCCAATTAAGCGATTATCGTCAAGTATTCTGGATAGGGGGTTTAGAGCTGCCATTTGAAATGATATCTACATTTTAAAACAAAATATCAGTTGATTCATATATATAACCATTATTACTCGGTCTTAAGTATAATGGTACCTCCTACTATTTCATCAAATCCCATATACCCTCTGAACAGGATTTGAGAATTTATCTAATAAATTCCTAGTGGAGATTGGAGTCCTATTGTGAATTAATGGTACCTCACATAATAGTTTCTTGGTCCATTAATCCCTAATGAGTAGATGACTCTTCATCTAATCCTTCTCAAGCAAGTCCCAATCATCCTTCTACCTCTAGGATAAATATCCCTCACATTCTAGTTTCTTGAGATATTTATTCTAGTTAAATTTAACCCTCCATTCTTGCATAAGTGTGGTTACCCAATATATACCTCACATAATAGTTTCTTGGTATACATTGGATCCACATAATGCTATCTCATATTAATAGAATAATTGAAAACCCTAATATAAACACGCTCCCTCATATCTGTAGCCAGGGTGCTGTAGACATCCACTTTTGACCATGAGTATGGTCATCAATGGTTTCCTTTGATTTAAGGTGAATTAGGGTGTTAAAACCCTAAGTTCCCAGTTTTACCCTCGTGAGTAGTTAGGTAGAGGTCATTATCATATGCAGGTTTTTAGGTCAGATGGAGTCGGTTCCTTTTGCATTTCGTTTTAAGAAGGTCTAGGAACATCCCTGTAAAATTTCATGGCATTCTGAGCCTAGCTTGATAGAAAATAAGGCCTTTTGTGACTTGAAGGGCATTACTGTCCTTTGAATCACAAAAGCTCTGAATAACTATCAATCTTGTCTCGAATGGTCTCGAGGCTTTAGCATAGATATTTAAGGTGTGTTTGGTGGCTAAGTTGATCAGTGGCAAGGTCTATTGAGCTTTCTGGCTCATGATTGGCTTTCAAGGCTCAAAAGGCCCTTTCAAGCTCAGATTAGGGTTTCGACCGGAAGCGACCGGGATTCGATCTTTTTATCAAACCAAAGCCTTCAAAGGCTTCAAAAAATTTTCTTAAAACATTTTGAAACTTGTTTTGATAAGAAGAAATGATTTCGAGAGCAATCGGTTAGCAGATTTCAAAACCCTAATTTGGGCCCGGCAGGCCCTAAACAGCTAATCGGTCAACTTTTTCCATAAACTTTGACTTTAGTCAATGTATTTTCACTTTAAACACTTCTTAAAACATGGAAAATCGAATCACGATCGTTTTAGCGCTTGAATCGTCGAATTTGGACTTAAAACAGGCCCGAAAAGCAGAAAAAACCGAAACTGAGTCAAAACGGGCCGAGACAGGCCCAGAATAGGGAAAAATTGGGCGAGGGAATGGATGACCGTCCACCCATGGACGGCCAACTGTCCTTGAGGGACGGCCAACCGTCCCTAGGTGGATGGTCAACGATCCCTTTGCCCAATAACTGCTATTTTTCAGTCTTTTTTCTGCCCGGGACTCTTCCAAGCCTTGCGATGTGTCTAGTTCGGCCATAGGAACTTTGTGATGAGTTTGAAGACCTTGGAACACTGGCTTAGAGCCCTTGGATCATTCCTAAGAGATTTAAACTCAGCCATTGATCAAATTCAGGCTTTCCTATAAATAGAGAGCCCTGAAATCAGTTTTAGAAGACACAATTAGCTTTAGAAAGCTAGCTTGGAGAGTAGAGGCTTGAGCATTGCACAAGCTTCCCCCATAGCACTCTTAGCTATACTTTTGAAGCCCTTTGGAGGTTGGAGAAGGTCTAAGAGCAAGGGAGAATAAGCTAGGAGTAAGGGAGAAGAAAGTAAAGGTTAGTCATTGTGTTTATTTAAGTTTGCATATTTCCTTATTCTTCTTCTTCTTCTTCTTCTTCTTTCTTCTTCTTCTTCTTCTTCTCTTCTTCTTCATTGTTCATGCTAGGATTAGGTGTTTAGTGTTCATATTAGGGATTAATTTATTAGTATGCATAATAGGGATTAGTTTTAGGATTTGTTATATAAGAATGCATGATTATGATAGAAGTTTTGGCATATATTTTCTTCTTTTTCTTTTCTTCTATGATTATGGATTAAGTGTTTTATATATTAGTATGCATGATAGGAATTGTTTTATAGGAATGCATCTTTAAGTCTCTTATGTTAGTATCATATTAGGATATTAGTTTCTTTGAGTTTAGCATTAATATTGTTCTTATCATAATTATTTTCATCACTTGGAATGATTTGATTGACATATAAAATGTGTTCGAGGGAGCATGCAAAGGTAAGTCTCTTCCCTTGTGATTAAATGAGTTATGAGAAGTATGATTACGGTGCCATGTTTTAATGATAGTTTTAGTATGCATATTAGGCTGCATGTTAGTCATTTTTACCTTTCTTATTTGTTATTTTCATGACCTTTAATGCATTTTAAAAGGTATGTTCAAATCTGTCCATGCATTGAAAATACCTTTAAAGTGTATTAAATGTCATTTTTTAGGCCCAAATTAACTTAGAAATATGCCTAGGTTCACATAGAATAACTAGATTGCATTTAGGACATTTTTTCATGCATTGTTAGTATTGTTTGGTGCATTTTTTGTTAGTTTTATTTAAATTCCAGCATGCATATAATTAGTATTTTAGGTATTTAGACTAACTTAGGACTAGCTAGGAACCCTAGGATTAGGGAGGTTACTTAACCTCGCTTAGGACTGTCCTTTGTTGTAAGAATTAGGATAGCAATTGAGTTCTACCTAATTTAGGAGTCTACTTCGAGAACAACTCTAAAAGTAAGTGATTTTGAAAGTGTTTAAAATGGAATGAAATTCCATCTTTTATGCAAAGAAAAGTGTTTCGATCAAACCCAAAATCTTGAAGCTAGAGTCCTAGATATGATAGAATCTTTTTGGCTATATAGTTCATTACAATAGGAGGAGTCCTATGTAATCGAACTACGTGGACTTTGATTCTTATCAAGAGATTGGTAAGGTACGTAGGCAGTCAATAGGGCGCAAGTCCAATCTTAGGTTGACCGTGAGTCTCCTAAGGTCTTTAGGATTGTGTATACTTTGTACTATCTATTATTATTATTATATATTATTATTCATATTTTGTGGTTGATTAGATAAATAGCATTGTTGTGATAAGATTTTGATAAAAGCCCAAACTTAATTAGGAGACCTTTAATTAGGGCGAGGTGGGTGCCTACAAGGAGTTCCTTGGAACCTTCCCACTTCGTAACCTAGCCCCCGAATCCTACTTTGGTTCAAAGACTTACCCTTTTTTCCTAAAATATGGAGTCATTGTTTTATTAAAAATAAAACTCTTTTTGTGGTTTCCTTGTTCCCTAAAAATAAGGTGGCGACTTCAAGTTCTTTTATAAACTCTTATCATTTTTCAAAAACCCAATCTTGAGTGGATAATAGAGAAGGATAAATATGGATAATAGAGAAGGATAAATCGATACGGATAAACTGTTAGTAATATGCCCTAATAGCCAATCTCACTGGTGTAATTTAGGACATAAAGTTGATTCATGTATTATTATTATTCATTAATAAAATGGGCTTTTGATTATCATGTATTCTTCTGTTATTATATTCATGGTAAGTCCTTAGAAAGAATGTCAATATAAGATTTCAAGAGTTGATATTAGGGTACTTATATTGTGAATGATTTCTTTCTTAGATATTCCCAATCATAGGATTATTTATTGGGCATTAATAATCCGGATAGACTAGCACAAGTTATGTCTGCTCAATATGGAGAATGGCTAGTCTCAAGTCATCTATGTAATGACACTAGGACAAACCTGTGGGTGCTTGTTTGAGAACAAGTACACTGAATGTGATCATTGATTGAGTTTGTTGAATGGAGTTTTACTTACATGTCAAACAACAACTCAGGGTTACAATGATGCAAGTGATCCTTAGACCTGAGGCACCATAGATGTCCTGTGTTAGGGATATTAGGGTTTGATAGTACAATGTACATATCCTAACCATGGAATTTATATATGTACTCATTGGCCCTAATATACCTGTCACGGAGACATATGAGTGTACAACAAGGAATCTATCACTCTCAGTAAAGAGAGGGAATGTCTCGTATTATTCTCAAAGATATAATTCATATAAGTCTTTGGCCAAAGCAGTTGGGAATAAGAAAACTGTTTCTTGAGTATCCCAAGGTTGAATTTATATTTTGAGAATCACATACAAAATGTTAAATTAGGGTTTGACATATTATCCAATACCCAAGTAATTTAACTAAGGCATTGTTTGATGGAAGGATTGAATTGTATCTTAATTGTAACTGAAGGGTTCACTGTTTTATGATTAACCTTCACACAACCTAGGGTGTGTCTTGACATATTGCTAGATGTCACTCAGGACTAGTAGAGGCCAAAGAGAAATTGATTTTTCTATTAGAAGAGTTCTAATTTGAACCTTAAATAAAAGTAGTTTTATTTGAAGGATAATTTATTATCCTAATTCCTACTACTAGGTTGTTGTGAATCTAAGATGTCATACACATATAGTTGGTAGCTTCATTTAAAGAAGAAGAGAGAATAATATGCAAATATTAATTAACTAGAATTTCAAGTTTTTGAAATTTGAATTTTGAAATTTGAATTTTGAATTTTGAATTTTGAATTTTTTGAAATTTGAAATTTTGAATTTTGAATTTTGAATTTTGAAATTTGAAATTTTCATGAGATGGCAAGATAATTAAAGATTTCAAATAGTTAATTGAATTTCAAGTTAGTTGAAATTTAAATTTGAAATGGTTTCAAATTATAGATAAGATGACACATTATCTATCATTGCATTTATAATTCGAATTTGATTTATTTCAAATTTGAAATATGGTTATCATCTATCTAAGAGAGCTAGCACTCATCTATAGATAGATGCATGAGGGGGCCGGCCATACTAAGGGGATAGGATCAAAAAGTATTTTGGTGAAATCCCTAGCCATCTTCTCTCTCTCTCATCTCTTGGAGCTTGCAACTAGTGTGGATCAATCTTGGAGGCCTTCATCTACTTGGGGCTGCTCTACAATCATTTAATCCTACTCTTAAGGCTATCAATGTAAGTTGTTTACATTTATTTAATGTTTTAAATATGGCTTATACAATCATCATGTGATCTTGGTTCATATTCCATGGAGAAAATTTTTATTCTGCATATTTCCATGGGATTCTTTCATAAACATCATCCACAATCCACGATGACTCAAAGTGAACAAAAAGGCCTCCCGATCCCTTGGGATATTTGGTTGGCTGGTTCACATATTGGCGACTCCACTAGGGATGTCGAGGGCTAAACTCCAATTAATTATTTTTGGGCTTTTCAATTTCTTAATTTAATGAAATCAACCACTGGCATTTGCATGACTGTTTGACTTTGATTTCTGCATTGTGCACGCATTGACTCTGCATGTTTAGGACGTTGTATTCTAAAGCCAACGATGAGCCTAGCCCTAGGCCCAGTCTCTTTGATTCTTAGGTTCCATGTATGCGAAAGTCATCACTCTTCTTGCCAAGTACCCTCGGGTATATCAAACGGACCAATCATGTACTGTTGGACCCACGCGGTATTCCTAATGTCACATGTGGTTAGGTATATCGATTGGATCGATCGAGTAAGGGACACTCAACCTACCTTTTGCATTAGTCCATATAGACTGTCTCTAGGACACATACTCTATATCGCCTGATCACACACTATTGTAATGTTATGCTGCCGGATTTTCCCCACCGGTTTTGTATTGAGCCTTAATTGTGAAGTGTGTAGAACCATTAGGACTTGGATCTATAGGACTAGACCTTTATGAAATGCCCTAAACTCTTAAAGGATGTGTCTTCAAAGAGTCAATGTACCTAATAAAGACTATTACCCTATGGATTCATGAGCTTAGGCCTGTGGTAGTGTTACGCTGCCCAAATAGTGGCATTTATTTGTGAGTCTTAGGAGAAGACGTGAGACGTGAGACGTAAGATGTGGGCTTTAGGCCCATGTTAATTGGATAGAAGATATAAGCCTGTGGTAAGATTGAGATGTGAGCTGTGAGAATGAGATTCTGCTTAGGCTTTAGGCCTATTTTCATAAGATAGAATGTGAGAGAGTGAGATTGATGAGTGGGCCTTGGACCCATACTCTTGTAAGCATGTGAGATTGTCCTTTTTCATCCTTTTTCACACTGGAAGCTCTGAGTTGATTCAAACCCTTTCTCGTTTCTTTCCCAGCATTCTAGCTTGGCGTCGTGATTCGAGCGGTCGGTTATTTAAGGGTTTACCTGTTGATTCAAAGATGTCTAATAAGGAAGATCATACCCCTACTGCCGTTGGAACTAATGGAAAGACGACTGATGAGAAAATCGAGGCACTCTTAAAAGTAGTCCAAAAGTTAGTCCATCAGAAAGAAGATGAAAATAAGGTACGAGCCCGTACTAATCCTCTATTTGAAAATGTTGATGAGGAAGAGTGTTTCCTTAGACCGAAGACAATTGTTGAGCCCACTAGGTCTGGTACAGAATTTGTTCAGCTTATTGATCTAGATAAAGAGTCCAAGCCCAAGACCCCTACTTTCTTTTCCACTGAGCCCATATTGTTGAGTAGTAAGATAGAAGCCTTGGAAAAAGCCTTGAGAGGTATTAGAAAGTTTGATGATCTGGTGGACATGTCGTCATTATCTCTGTTCCCTAAAGCTCGTATGCCAACTCATTTCAGAATGCCCGAGTTAGAGAAGTTTGATGGGATGGGTTGTCCTAAGACCCATCTAAAGATGTACGCGAGGGCCATGCACCCACAAGGGGCTGACGATAACCTGCTAGCCCAAATGTTCCATGAAACACTGGCTGGATTTGCTCTGAAATGGTTTTTGTCACTAGATGAGTCTAGAATGAAGACATGGGAAGATGTATGCATCGAGTTCAGCAATCACTACAGGTATAACACGAAGGTTGATGTCACTAGAAGGGATTTGGAGACTACTAAACAAAAATTAAGGGAAACTTTCTCTGCTTTCCTCATCCGCTGGAGAGCCAAGGCTTCTAAAATGGCTAACCGCCCTGAGTAAGAAGAATAAATCCGCATGATAGTAAAGAACTTACTCCCAGTTTATCATATGCACATGTTTTTCCAATATCTTCCAAATTTTCGAGCTCTGGTCGTTGCTGGTACCCAAGTGGAGGATGCTCTAGCCGATGGAGCCCTCGGAACCGATGAACCCTACAAGAACCGTCGAACTGTCATCAATGGGAAGGCTACCGAAGTCAATGCCATATCTCAGCCTGCTCCATTTACCCAACCCTTTTCCTTAGGAAATAAACCATCCAGAAAATTCATTGAGCTTTATATGCCATTGGAAAAAGTCTTCGAGAAATTAAAAGCTCGAGCTTGCTCTAACCTTTGGAGCCCAGATCTACACCCAACCCATTGCCCAAGAACTACAATGAAAATGAATATTGCCATTTCCACCAGTCCAAAGGTCATACTACTAAATGTTGCTTCCGTCTCCGCCATGAAGTCCAAGACCTCATAAATAACAAGACTATTTCCCCGGCCACCTACTCAACCCAATGTCACCCAAAATCCACTTCTAACCCATGCAGTCCCACCATCAGACAATATCAATGTCATTCATGCCAACCCTTATGTCTACTATGAGCCTATCCGCCCTCACCCTTCATTCCCTACCTCCATAATTGAGATGTTTCATCATTATCAGGCCCGTGGGCTCATTACCCCATACAAGCCAAGATCCAAGAAGCTTTACTGCCAATATCATGCCACTTCTAGCCACAACACGGAATCCTGTGATACATTTCGGAATATAATACAAGGGTTCATCGATCAAGGTTTGATTGAAATCCCTCAACCCTTCACTAGCTCAAAAGGGCTTTATCGTTCATGGAGACAGTTTGAGAAAGATACATTCCTGGGTTTTAGTTCGAATGGGCTTTCCGAGCCTCGTGAAGTAGATCAGTCATCTAAGAATAGTACTAGTCAGTGGGCTCTCAAAGAAAGGATTAAAGCTAGAGATCCTCGTGTGGATTTGTTGACAGAAAGAAATGGGAGGTTTAGTTTCTACGTTTTCTACCATGAAGATTCTTGTGAAGCTAAGATGGCAAAGGTTGAACCCATTAGACCTAAGGCTAGAGCCAAGAAAGCCTTCTCCAAGACTGGGACTAGTCAATGGGAGTTACGAAAAAGATATAAGGCCGGAGATCCCGAAGTAGGCCTGTTAGGGGAACCTAGTGGAAAGTTCGACTTCTACGTCCTTTACCCTAAAATGAAGAAGCCCACCTTTGAAGAACCCATTGCTTCTTCTGGTTGGGGTGATAACCCTGTGAAAGAATACAACATAGGAACGCAGCGGAAAGTAACGATTTAAAAATTTCCATTTGTATTCATCCAAGAATCGAACTCTAACGATGAATCGAATCAAACTTTAATTAAAAACAATAAATAAAGCTTACTTGATATGTTCCTTCGCAATGCTATCTCACTTTGATGATCGTCCTCGCTCAAACCTCGAGCCCCAAAAGTATGGCGGCCTCCAATGAGAGTCCACACGAATACAAGAGTTGATTAACCTCTCTTGATCTTTCAACACATTGAAAAATCAAGCATGGAGAGGGAGAAAGAGAGAGTGGCGGCCACATGAGAGAGAGAGCTCTTAGGAGTTCAAGCTTTTTGACTATTAGAGTTCCCTCTCTTTAAATAGACCTCTCCTCTTCTTAGGGTGTTTGGTTACTAGTGCTAGCATGACCATTAACCCTGTTTTGGTTACTAACACTCTTGAATTAGATATCCCTTTGACTCTTAACTAATTAACCTTTAATTAATTAAAGCCAAACATATATTAATAAGAGTGCACCCCTCTCACAAGTTTAACAACCTCACTTATGTCCTTATGTGTGTGACCCATTGGGTTCATACCAACCTAGTAGCGGCAGGGGACATCTCAATGTCGCCCAAAATAGAAACTTTCTATTTTTAGGTTCGATTGGAACAATTCCAATTTTGCCCTCAATGATAACTCTTATCATTAGGCCTTCACTAGTCATGAGTGACGTCTAGCAACATGTCATGACGTACCCTAGGTGTAGGTGAATATACTAACGTGTAAATGAACCCTTCGTGCTATAAATAATCCTTCACCAAACAATGTCTTGATTAAGTTAGTTGGGTATGGATTCATGTCAAACCCTAACTTAATCATGTGTTACAAATTCACCAGAGTATAATCTCAATTAGGTATACCCTTGAAACACTTTTCTTGGTAACCTTCTGCTTTGGCCAAAGACTCCATTGAGATAGAAACTGTGAACTAACTAAGACATTCGCCCTTTCATATTAAGGGTGGTGATCCTCTATTGCACACTCACCTATCTTCATACATAACTCACTAGGGCCAATGAGCACCGATTACATCCTTATGATTAAGGGTGTACGAGATACTATCAAACTCTAGCAATTCATG
>JAESVK010000669.1:281913-354449 GCA_017140935.1 Hamamelis virginiana | reverse complement strand
GGTGTACTTGTTCTCTAACAAGCACCCACAGGTTTACTATAGTGTCTCTACACAGATGATTCGAGACTCACCATCCTCCCATGGAGCTAGTAAAACCTGAGCTAATCTTAACGGTTTATAATCGTCCAAATATATAAACCTAAGATCAGGAACTAGTTTAGGATAGATGTACTTGAAAGTTATAAGTTTCTCTATCTCAACACTTGAGATATAACTCTCTATCATACTATCCAAGGACTTTATCATGAACAGTAATTAAACACAAGTTTACATGATAAAAATAGCCATATCATAAATGAATAAAGTTCCATACAAGATAATATAATGAAATATAAAACCCTAAACACAACTTAACAATTGGTATTAGGGCACATATCTAACACCCTGACTCACTTAAAAAAGATGTTCCTATGGTTCAGATTGAGTCTAAAGATCCAAACCTCATCATTTTTGAGAAAGCTAGCCAGAGTATCCTTGAAAAGTATTTTGAGAATAGAATCTTCACGACCAAGATCACTGATATGAATGGGGAAATCCATTACCGAACTGTTTATCCAAGGCAACCATGGGTCACCAAATGTTTCATATCAAGTTCGACTTCTGCCGAGTCTACTATAGATGATGGGTTAGAGAATGAGATAGATATCATAGATTGGGAAGATTTGATGCACACGCCCGAGGAGATAGCAGATATTTGGGCCAGTGATGAGGAAGATATTAACCATATCACTAGAGGAGGTCGTTATTTCAAGCCCGCTAACTTGGAATCCGATAATCCTTTAGGAGAGTTAGAGAGATCCCAACGCACTGAAGTTCAAGAAGAAGAGGAAGAAATATTGAAACAGCATAAACGGACTCAAGCCAATATCACTATCTGGGGACTTTTAATGGCTTCTCAAAAGCACTGGCAAACAGTACTCAGGCTACTCAACCAAGTTCAGATTCCCATCGATACTTCACCCGAGGGTTTAGTCAGTTTGGTCAGTCAAGTTCAGCATGGGCAGTCGATATCCTTCACAGAGTCAGACCTTCCGAAGAAAGGACCTCATCATTTGCAAGCATTATATGTCACAGTAGTTACTATGGGTAAGAGGATTCCTACAGTTTTGATAGATAATGGGTCAGCCTTGAATGTGTGTCCTCTCAGCACCGCCACTTCCTTGGGCATCGAACCGTCAGAATTCAAGCCGTCAGGGCAAACTGTGAGAGCATATGATAACACTCGAAGAGAAGTAGTTGGCATGGTCACTTTATCTCTAGTTATTGGGCCTGTAGAGTTCCAAGTCGATTTTCAAGTGCTAGATGTGCCTGCTTGTTTCAACCTTTTACTTGGTAGACCGTGGATCCATCCAATTGGGGCTGTGCCTTTTTCCCTCCATCAAAAAGTTAAATTCCCCTACAAAGGCTTAGTGGTGACATTGAATGGAGATTATGAGATCACTCCTACCCGTGTACCTATCTGTGAGATCAAGCCTGAGATTGAAGAGGTACCGTTGACAGGCTTTGAGTACATACAGTGTGTAGAGGTTGGGCCTGGATGTAAAGAGAAAAAGGTGCTAGACTGCAGTCCATACGGGAATATGCAAGTGGGTCAGATCAAGAAAGATATGGGCTTCTTTCCAGGAATGGGCTTAGGTTGTCGTCATCAACGCACGCCTGATCCCATCGAATATCCATATGCAATTTATTCTTTTGGATTGGGCTATCAAAGTACCAAAGTTGATAGAAAAGAAATGGCACAGAAAAGAAGCGAAAGACAGTTGTCCAAAAAAGAGGGACGAGTCCCTAACCTCACTCTGAATGAGGCTTTTGTCAAAGAAGGAGATGATTTCCCTTATTGTGGATTTCCCGAGCCCATTTACCTTGAAGATCAGAAAGCTAGAGTTCCTGGGTTTGAAATCTTCTTCAACACTCCACTACCTCTATCTCCAACTACCACCATGGCCGAAGAGCATACAGAGTTTGACTGGGTCGACCATGTCAATGAAGTCACCATAGGGGCTATGTTCAAAGAGATTACCTGCATTGAAGAGCATGTTCATGAACCCGATTCTATCCACCTCATTGAAGATACCACTAGTCCATTAACTAATTGGAGCCTCGAGAATGAGTCTCGAGTTGAAGACTCAGTCGCAGAAGATTCACTCCCATCAGATGATAACTTGTAGGATTTCTATGCTTTCTTTCCATAGGATTGTAGAATAGGACTTTTGTTTTTCTTTTTCAATAAAATCATCCCTCCTCTGTTAGGAGGCGAATGATAGCTTAGTTTGTGTTATCACTCTTTCTTCATGATTAATAAAGTATTCTTTTTCTTTATTCTTCTCATTTGCAGTTTGTCTCTCCTTTCTTCTATGGGTATATATGGCATGAACATAGATCCAAGAGAGGATGTTCCCCCTGAGTTTGAGCAACGAAGGGAAATGGAACATGCTCGACCTAATGTGGATGAATTAATGAGTAAATTTTGAAGTAAAACCGCTTAAAAGCCATGAAAATGCATTTAAATGAATATTGATTTGAGTGAGAAAATGAGCCAAGTCTTAATTCATGGCAATTTTGGACATATGCACACTTGAAATAGTTTTGAAAACTTGTCATAGTATGAGAAAAATCATTTTGAAAACATTTGGAAAGACATGACGTGATAAATTGCTTTGAAAATTGGAAATTGCCCCATTTTGGGCATTTTATCAAACACATAGTATGCATATGTTTGAAATGAATTTTGAATACTTGTCATGATACTTTGAAAGTGTCAAATGATGTTAGAAACATATTTGAGTCATGAC
Organism: Hamamelis virginiana; assembly: GCA_017140935.1. Lineage (NCBI taxonomy): Eukaryota > Viridiplantae > Streptophyta > Magnoliopsida > Saxifragales > Hamamelidaceae > Hamamelis > Hamamelis virginiana. Next base: position 351,657 of record JAESVK010000669.1, on the reverse strand, counting down.
ATGAGGAATTGGAGTTGAAAAATCAAAACTTTAGTCTCTTGGGAATTTTATCCAACATTTCAAGCTTGTGAAGCTAATGAAATGGGGCACCCAAGCTTTGCCAAATACAAATCTCATGAATAAGAGTCATCAAAAAACATCCAAAGATCAATATTAAAGCACCAAGACATTGAGGATTCAAGAAAAATGCACGGAAAGTAAGCTTACCACTTGTGTAGTATGGATGTAGGAAAGATGAGATTGAGGCTCCAAGAGCAAACTTGTGTTGTTGGCATCATATGTTGGCACTTTATACCTCTTCATCTCCAAAAATGGATACTTTGACAGTTCATGTCTTCTATTAGCCATAGTGATTAGAGATTCAAGAAAGCTTGTGAAGATAAATCGGTATTTGGGTTTGTGTTGGGCAATGGAACCCAAATTTGAATCAAGAATGATGATACTTAGCTTTTGATTTGAGGAATTAAGTGTGTAGCAAACACTAGAAATGTTTAGAGGAGTGATTTGGATGCAATGAACTCAAATGTGATGGATTTTGAGAGAAAATTGGAAAGTCTATAGAGAGAAAGAGCCAAAATAGGATGATATAAGGTGAATGAGCAAAAGAGTGAAAAATAACTTAAAATGGGAGAGAGTGGCTCGGGTGACTGTCCACTAGAGGATGGCTAGTCGTCCACCAAGGACTGTTGACCATCCTCAAGTGGATGGTCACCCAATTTTGATTTTCTTGGGCTTTTGAGGACCATTTAGCCTTTGTTGGCCCTTTTTGACCTATTTTGACCAATTTTCTTTCAAATTGTGATTTGGGAAAGTATATTTGATTGAGATTGAAGATTATTTGATGCATGGATGAGAAATGAGGAAGGCTTTGCACATGCAAAGATAAGAATCGAGTGATTGTGAATGGGAAAGTTTACATGAAATGATGAGTTTTTGATTGAAAATCGTGAGTTATGGAAATAAATGATGAAAGTGGTGTGTGAACAAAGTTTATAATCATGAAATGATCATAAATACAAGTGAAGTGATGAGGTTGTGAAGCCCATGAAGAGGATTGTGAGGGTAAGATAACCCATAAAAGGTTTTGAATGTGAAAGGCCCATCATGGAGGCCCAAATCAATAAGATTTTGTGAATAGCATGTGATGTTGAGAAATATACATGGAATGTATATAAGAATGATGTTACATGATATCGATGATGTTATGGAATGCATATGTTGGTGATAATATGAAGTTATCAAATGAATATTGGCAAATTTGAGGATAATTGGAGGTGTGTGTGTGACTTTCAAGAAGGACTGCGGTCCCCTAAGATAATTGGAAAATGATTTTTCCAAGAGGAGTCGTTGACTCCCTGGATAAGATAATTGGAGAGTGTGTGTGACTTCCAAGAAGGACTGCAGTCCCCTAAGATAATTGGAAAATGAGTTTTCCAAGAAGAGTCATTGACTCCAAGGATAAGATAATTGAAAGTGTGTGTGTGACTTCCAATAAGGACTGCGGTCCACGAAGATAATTGGAAAATGAGTTTTTAAGAAGATTCGTTGACTCCAAGGATAAGATAATTAGAAGTGTGATTTTCCAAGAATGGTGATTTGGTCAAATATTTGTGAGTAGTTGATTTAATTATCCTTCTTTTGTCGTGGAAAAAATGGGATGTCATTTTGTTTTGTTGATATCCACTGGCGAAGCCATGAATATCAATGAGGGGCTTCTGTAGACATCCATTTTTGACCCTGAATAGAGTCATGGATGGTTGCTTATGATTTGAGGTGAAATGGTGCTGAAACCCTAAATTGCCCATAGTACACTTTTGAGCATTTAGATAGAGGTCATTATCGCATATAGGTTTTTAGGTTAGATTGAGTCAGTTCTTTTTGCATTTAGTTTTTAGTGAGTCTAGGAATGTCCTTGCTAAATTTCATAGCATCCCGAGTCAGACTTGATTGGAAATAAGGTCTTTTGTGATTTGAAAGACAGCATTGTCTTTTGGATCACAAAAGCTCTGAATGACTTACGATCTTGTCCCGGATTGTCCCATGAGCTTGGCATGGATATTTAGGGTGTGTTTGGTAGCTAAGTTGGCCAGTGGCAAGGTCCATTGAGCCTTTGAGCTCATGTTCGGCTTTTAAGGTCCAAAGGGTCCTTTTAAACTCAAAATAGGGTTTCAACCAGGAAAGACCGGGATTCGATCTTTTTTTTTTATCAAATCAAAGCCTTCAAAAGCTTTAAAACACTTTATTAAATGATTTTAAAACTTGTTTCGAGAAGTAGAAATGGTTTCAAGAAGTAAAAATGATTTCGAGAGCAATTGGTTAGTGGATTTTAAAACCCTAATCGAGCTTAACAGGCCCAAAACAGCTAATTGGTTGACTTTTTCCTAAAAACTTTGACTGATGTCAATTCATTTTCACTTCAAACACTTCTCAAAATATGGAGAATCGAATCACGGTCGTTTTGGTTCTTGAATCGTCAAATTTGGACTTGAAACGAGCCCGAAAAGCCGAAAAAAATTGAAACCAAGTCGAGATGGGCCAAATTAGGCCCAAACTGAGGAAAATTGCACCTGAGGCTCGATAACCAACCCTCTAGGGATGGCCAACCGTCCTAGGGTGGACGGTCACTTGAGCCAATTCTTTGATTCCGCTTTTTTTTGAGTTCTAATCACTTGGGACTCTTCCAACCCCTATCTGGATCATTTTGAAGGGTTTAGCTCAACCTTGGGGACTTTGGAAGACTCATTTAAGACCCTTGGATCATTCCCTAGGGTTTTAATGAGAACAATTGATCAAATTGAAGCCTCTTCTATATATACATCACTTATAAATCAGTTTTAGAAGAGTTAACTTTGGTTGGAGAGACTTTGGCACCCTAGAGCTGCACCTAGAACCCTAGCTATGAATTTGGAGGCCATTGGAGCTTGAAGAATAAGGCTTGGAGAAAGGAAGAAGAAAGATTAAGGTACATTCATCTATCCCATTAGTTGTAGAATGTAGTTTTGCATATCATAGTTGGTTTTTAGAAATTTCTTCATAGTTAGAATAATTTCAGAATGTATGTTCTAGTTCCCTCTAATTATATGCATTATTAGGAGTAGGAATTGATGTTTAGAATAGGTATGCATGTTTAAGAATTGATTTTAGTTTGTTACTTACATAATAGAAGTGTTTAGAATGCATAAAGTTTTATGTTTTGAGTCAAGTTTGCATAGTTGTTCATAAAAGTTCTTCTTTTACATGAAAATCAATATCCTTGTTGTTTGTTGAGCATGATAGCATTGATTAGATACTAAAAGCATGTCTTAGGATGAATTTGTTCAGTTAATTTATGTTTAGAAGGTATGCTAGGATGTTAAAGTTGCTTTTTTTTTTTTTTTTATAAAGATAAGATATTTGTGTGTTATTACATGTTTTGGCTTATGACTCTACATGAGAATGCATGGTTTCATATTTTGTGTTAAAAAAGTGTTTACATATATGTTTTAAGCGTGCTTTAGGATGGTTTAGGTATTGTTTTTTAGCTACATAGAGAGTTTTTGCATTTATATGTGTTCGATGGAGTGAAAACTAGATCTTTTATGATTTTATATGGATAAGTGTCTTTGTATGCATATTGTGCTTGTATGGTTCATTAATGGTTCGAGGGAGCTTGCAAAGGTAAGATTCTTCCCTTGTGATTCAATTTTAATGCACACGACGGTATATGTTCATATTAAAGCATGAAAGAATAGTTTTTAGTCAAATATCGCATATTTGTCATGAAGAAAGCATGCATTGTTACTAGGACTGTTTTTGCATATTTTTGGCATTATATTAAGGTGTTTTTTAGGTATGTTTAAGTTGTTGTCCAGTGGCTTAAACGTCCTTTAATTACTTTAGTTTAATGTATTTTTAGGCATTTAGGCTAGAAATCAAGTCTAGGACAACCTAGAAATGGTTAGGGTCATTTTTGCATCATTATTAGAGTCCTTTACATGCTAGAGTTGTGTTTGCATTGGATATCTTGTTTAGGAACATGCCTAGGATGTGTCCTCATTCATGATTAGAGTTTAGATACAAGTAAGAATGGTGTTCTAGATACCCTAAGATTAGGGGAAGTGTTTGCACTTCCTTAGGATACCCTTAAGATAAGGTATTATCTTTAATTATTGTTTTAGAATTTAATTAGAAATCTAATCTAGAAGAGACAGATGCTTTATAGTGAGAGGCACTCTTATTAGTGATTGAAGGTTAATACTGACAAGACATTAATGTTTACGGTCCCTAAAATCAATTTCACATTTCAAACAATCATCATGAAACAATTTTTGTCCTACACCACCAACATAGTGACATATTGTCAAAATGTCTATAATGCATACTTTTGACCATTACAAGTTGAATGGGGCATCTTGGAACTCTTTCAATTCTCTAATCATCTCCTTTCTTTCCGTTTTAAGGATTGAGCTCTCTCACGTACTCTCACACACATGGAAATACAATTGCAGCAACTTACAGCATCTTGCTTCAACCCAAAAACTCAGCTCGTTTTCATGGAATCAAACTCCATGATAAAGAACCGTGAATCACCATCATGGATAAACCCTGATCACCATTGTTTCCTATGGGCAGAGCTTCATGGAATTAAGCCTCCTCAACATAAATTAAAAAAATAAATAAATAAGTTCTTTCAATTTTTTATATAAGTTACATACTATACACTAGAGCTTGAATTAATAACACACTACTTTTTTTATTATGGGAGATACTGGTTTCAAGTACGATGCTACACATCTCAATGTTGGGACGTGTTTGAAGTGGTATTTATGGGGTGTGGGTCCTTTCAGTTGCAGTCCGGACTGCAAGTAGAATGCACAATCATTTGGCTGTGTTCCGATAGTCGGTTCCAAATTCCAACCGTTGGATATGATGCTCACCCCCTACATGCCACGCCTGCAAAAAATCATGCCGATCCGACGGTCGGAATTTTGTAAAACAGCCTTGAGCAGACTGAAATTACCAAAGACTATACATAAATTTCATTTGTGTTTAAGGTTGGTTTTACAAAATTCCGACCGTCGGATCGCCATGATTTTTTGTAGGGGATGAGCATCATATCCTCGTGAAAGTGTCATTACGATAAGAGGGTAAGAACATTCTTACAGGATCGGTTCTTACACATATATATACCTACATAGAGATATGATCCTTTCCGCTTATGCTTCTATTAGTTAATATCAGCATGAAGCCCATAGATATTGTGTGATGCATATTTTGAAAAACTAACTGTTAGATTAGATATTGTATACGCATGTCATGTATGTCAAAAATCACATTAATCCAACGATGAGTTTCTAAGAAAAGTCATTGAAAATCTGTTCGGCTGTCACAACTTTTTATAACTATATTTTAAAATTCTAACATTGGATCACCGTGAATTTTCGCATACATTACATCGATAAGTACAGTATTTATTCCAACTATTAGTTTTTCAAAATAGCATCTTACAATTATCAATGGACTTCATGCTTACATAACTTATGTAAGCATATGCTGACTGGATTGGGATTGTATATATATATATATATATATACAATCCTAATTTAGTCAACATATGCTTATATATCTTATGTAAGCATGAAATTAATAGATAATTGTAGAATGCATATATATTTTGAAAAACTGTCCGTTGGATTAGATATTCTGCTTATGGATATTATGTCTACAAAAAATCACAGTAATTCAATGTAAATATCTCAAAATATAAACCAGAAAAACTGTGACCGATGAAAACTATCATAATTTTTTTTTAGTTACATTTCTGAGAAACTGACTGATGGATTGCTATAAATTTTGGGATGCATGACATACATAAGAATAATATGTAATCCAACGGTCAATTTTTCAATTTTTTAAAATAAAGTCTACAGATAATTATAAAGTAGGTCACCTAATATTAGCATGCCAGTATAATTGTTATCCTCAACTCTTTTTGGCCTGCTTCTGTTTTCTCTTGTTTGCTTTAGTTTTCATTTCCAAAGATTAAGTTCACGAGATTCTATCACTTATTATTCCTTGTGTGTAGGGAGTAGGGGGGCGACTTGGCTCACGTCTATTTCATACGATTTTGTCATTCCAGAGTAGTGGAGGATTATATTGCATTTTTTTTCATTTTAATTTGGTACAACAGGAACTCTACAGTAGTGTAGAGACGGTAGGCACCCCACCCCACTGCGTGTTGAAACCTAAACCTCTCACTTAGTAGTGGGAGAGGTGGCCAATTACAATCTGGACTATTCAATGATCGAGTTTTTATATTTTATTCATTTTCACGGAAAGTAGTGAACTAGTGATGGAAAACTTGACAGTGACTGGTGCAATCATGCTCAGATGCCAAGTGGGAACATCCAATGGAAAGCGCGGGCTGAGTGATATTGTGCGGCGAAGCAGGGAATAAACTGATAAAGCCGCCCATCTGCCCAATGGTGCTCAGTATTTCTTACCGCAACTTGTTTGAAGAAAAGTACTTTAAATTTCTTTCATTAATTGGTTGCACATATTCTGTACTTTCAATAATATGTATTTTGAAACACCGATTATTGGATTAACTGATTTTATATCAAAAATTACAGTGATCCGATGTTAGTATCTCGAATTATAGACAGTGAAAAATTCTGACTGCTGAAAATTATCACAGTGTTTCTTAATAATATATTTGAGAAACTCACTGTTGAATAATCACTGTGATTTTTTGCATGCGTGACATACACATGCATAATATCTAATCAAAAATAAATTTGGCAATGCCACATACCTTATATAAAGTACGTTATGTTTGCTAAGCTTAGGTCATGTTACTATAGTCCGTTTAGATTGAGGGAACTGGGGAGAAGAGAAGAGAAAGATGTTAAAATTTTCTTGTTTGACAAACCAAAATAGGAGAGAAAAGAAGGAAGGGAGAGAGAAAGTGAGGAGAAAAAAGCCCAAAAATCTCTCTCTAAATTGGGGAGATTTGGAGAGAAGAGAAGAGAAAGCCAATGAACATAATTTTACTATTTTGCCATTTTTCTCTCTTGTTTAGCTTTTATATATTTTTTATATAAGTAAGGGCAATATTGGGATTTACACTTTAAAATTTTCTATTCTCTCCATTAATGAAAGCTATGGATTGAAACTTATTTAACTTTCTCTTCTCTTCTCTTTAACGAAATTCTCTTTTCTTCTCTCCAATTCTCTGAATCCAAACATAGTGAAACAAACTGCCACTAATTAAGAAGGTTGGGCAGGCATAGACGGGCATTTTTTAGCAGCTGGGTGTAGTATTTTCCAATGGCCCTTGAAATTCCAGTCCATGGGAATTTTGAAGTGAACTTCACCGGAAAAAGTATTGTGAAAGCTAAGGGTCCAAATTTGCCAGAGCCTCATATCCTCACTCTCTCAAACCTTGATCTGCTTTCTGGTCGTTTTCCAGTCACTTATTTCTATTTCTACCGCAGACCAGCAGAGAATAATAGCTTTACTTCAATCATGGAGGGCCTTAAAAGTTCCCTTGGAGAAACTCTCAACCACTACTACCCTTTTGCTGGTCGAATTATTGAAAATTCAACAAGCAGAGAGCCAGAAATCGTATGTGATAACAATGGTGCTCTAATTGTAGAAGCCCAGGCCAGTATCCCTTTAAAACACCTAGACTTCTATAATCTCAACCAAACTCTGCAACCAGGCAAATTAGTCTCCATCAAAAATATTAATGACTTCCCGTTACAAATCCAAGTAACAAATTACACTTGTGGAGGCGTTTCGATTACATTCACTTTCGATCATGCACTTGGGGATGCCACTGCCTTTGCTAAGTTTCTTATCTCATGGTCTGAAATTGCATTAAAGATTCCCATTTCTTGCATACCAGATCACAGCAGGAAGCTCCGTGCACGTTCTCCTCCAACTTATGATCCCTCCTTGGACCAAACTTTCGTGACATGTACCCTCGAAGAGATACTAAATATGCCTACAATCAACACCTTGCTCAAGCGCCTTTATTATGTGGACAAATCGAGCATTAATCGGCTGCAAACTCTTGCGTCAATTGATGGTAAACAGAGAACCAAAATTGAGGCTTTCTCGGCTTACATATGGAAGGTTATGGTGAGTGCTATTGAGAAAAGTCATGAAAAGTGCAAGATGGGTTGGTTAGTGGATGGAAGAAGTAGAATGTGTAAAGATGAGAATTCCTCCATATCTAATTATATAGGGAATGTCTTGTCTTTGGCTGTTGGAGAGGCAAGTGTGGTCGAATTGAAGGCAGGTTCAATATCAGATGTAGCCAAGATTGTTCATGAGGCAATTTCAAAGGTAACAAATGAGGTACATTTCTTGGACTTGATTGATTGGATCGAGTGTCATCGGCCTGGATTGATGCTATCAAAGACTGTGTTAGGCCAAGGGGGGTGTCCTGCTCTTGTTTTGTCGTCGGGACGAAGGTTTCCAGTTGCTGAATTGGATTTTGGTTTTGGGAGTCCAGTTCTTGGTACAGTTTGTTCTACAATACAAAAAATTGGAGTTGGTTATATAAACCAAAGGCCAAGTGCAAGGGATGATGGCTCTTGGACTGTGTCTGCTATCTTGTGGCCGGAAATGGTTGTTGCATTGGAATCAGACTCTGTATTTCAGCCCATGTCTGCAGCTCATCTTCAACTTCTTAATTAATTGTGTGCGCAACATGATCGTTTCGTGACTTGGGCATATATGCATGTGGTGACAAAATCAAGGAGCGTGTTTATTTCATAATAAAATACCAGCTGCTACAAGTATGTACATCAGCATTTAATTAATGTAGTACGTATTGAGTAGTAGTGCTATATATATGTGTGTGTGTGTGTCTGAGAAAATTTGAGGGACCTCCAAGAATTCTTCCACATACAAGAACCAATCAAACAGCAATATGTTTATGAAATGTAGGCACTTACTCAATGCTTCTTAATTGCAAGCCTAGCCTGTTGGCATGAGGTTTAATATGAGGAGTTGCAGCGTGCCCAAGTCAAATATTGTCGTAGTTTAGCAATGGTGTCCACAAAATCCGATAGGATAGCTCAGGCAGTTGAGGACTATGCTTGAGAGAAACATTCCAAAATTACCGCTCCTGTGAAGACTAAAGAGGCGGTTCATCATAGATCGAATTACCTGTACGTGCTGGTCAACATAGACCAAATGTACATGGATTTGGTCCACAAAAAAGTAGGCAACAAAGAAGGGATGTTGGAAAGCTTTGGGGAAGTAGCCAATGCAAGATGCAAGTCACTGTTGCTGAATGGGAATTAAGTCTATAAATCGAAGCAAGCAAGCATGCAGCTGGGGATCACTCGTCCTGTCGTCCATAGCAACTTTTCTCTCATCTTTAGTTTCATATATAGCTATAGCTGTAGCTTGTAGCCTAGCAAAGTTTATCGTAACTTAGCCAATCTATATAGGAATTGTTTGTGCTGTAATTTCGCTTTCCTTTTCAAATGTTGTTAATATATGCTAGTATGTTTGTTGTGTGTTCTCTTCAACCTTATTTCTTTATCTTGATTAATATTGTTAATTAGTGCTTATAAAAGAAAGTCCTTTTTTGGGTTAAAAAGCCATAGAATTGAACGAGCCCAAAGATGGACTAACCCAAGCCCAAGCCCCAGCTTTAACAGTTATCTGACCGGCATCTCATATTTTATATTGGAAGTTGGGACAGATTAAAACATCAGTTATGAGTAAAATCGATCACTAAACCACTGTAATGAGGATTATTTGTTATGCTCGGTTAGCATAGGTCAATACACATGTCTTTTGGTTACTGGTCATGAATATGCTTGAACCATACTGTGATTGGATAGGGGAATTGGAGTAAATGCCCAATAATATCACTACAGGAGTCGAAACAGTTATTGATTGTCAGGACAGTTGTTATTCAAATATTCTGTCTAATCATTGAGGAAATAACAAACTTTGCGGGTTAACTTTTGTTAGCCCTAAGGTCCTTGACCTTATTTTGATGATAACTAAACCATACCTTTTATTTAACAAGTGGTTAAGTGTCGTGTCTCCATAGATTTAAAGTTATATCTTGTTGGGGAGCTCATCAACATAGTTCAAGCAAATTTCAATGCGCTCAAATTCAATTCAAGCTCAGGAAGATCAAAGCTCAAAGTTTTTAAAGCCAATGAAAGAAGCTCAATCCTTGAAGACTTGCTCAAGCTTATGAAGACCTTTTGAAGTCAAGTTGCTCTCCTAGTAATTAGGAACTCTTTGTAAGGTCTCTCTCTTGTTCAATATTGCATAGCTCAAGAGAAAACCATTTCCATATCATATTGCATTAGCATTCATATTTGAAAAATGCTTGCAAATGTTTTCAAACTTGCTCAAAATTATTTTGGAACACTTAGTTAACTTGCCCAAGTGTTATATGTTGATTTTGACTTAAAAATTTCGAAATATTAACATTGCAACTTCCATAGTCGATTAACCCTTTAGTCCTAGTCGACTAAGTGAAGCCCAAAGGCAGTGTTTTGAGAAATCTTAAGTTAGTCGACTAAATACCCTGGTCTAGTCGACTAATGATTCCCTAGTCGACTAACTCCTCTTTGTCAATCGACTAATGACAAGTCCAGAAGCCTTGTTTTGTTGTAAAGTTGCTAGTCGACTAATGACCCCTTTCTAGTAGACTAATTGATCCCGGAGAAAATTTTTCGAATGATTTTTTAGTTGCTAGTCGACTAACACTCTTGTTCCTAGTCGACTAACAAACCCATAAAATGTTTCAAACTAGTTTAGCTTAGCTAGTCGACTAACCCTTAGTGCCTAGTCGGTTAACCGAGCCCGGGAAGGCAAAACCATTTGAAAAATAACTTGCTAGTCAACTAATCACCTTGTCCTAGTCGATTAATAACTCTACAACTTCAAAACGGCTCTTTCTCTTTATGGCAAATCAAGTATTAAATGATATCAACCTACCCTCATCTTCTCCAATCAGACTCCAAGGATTTCAAACGGTCATTTTGGCCATTGTTCATTATATATAAACCCTTGGCTTTCATTTATGAACTACCTAGTCATTCTCTCTCATTTATTGATATCATTTACTCTCAAGCATTCAATCTTCTCTTTGAGAAAAATCTGAGCTATTGTTGTTGAGTATTTGAGAGACCATTAGTTGCTCTTGTATTTATTATAAATCAACTTTGTAAAGCATTTATTCCATTGTTCTCCAATCACCTTATATTTATTGTGAGATTGTAAGGGTTTTGAGAAACTCTTGTGGGTGAGTTGTCTTTCACCTTGAAAGAAGAAAAGTGTAAAGATTTCTCCACCTTGAAGGAGTTGCATAGTGGATTAATCCTCGAGACGGATATCTTGAGGCGTGAACTTAGGCGGAGACTGAACCACGTTAAATTCTTTTGTGTTTGATTCTCAAACTCAAACTCTTGTATTTCTACTTGTTTACTTGCTATATCATTTGCTTAGTTGAAATCTGGTATCGCATTCTTGTTTACCTAAGTTCAAAGATTTTAAAATCTTGTATCCCCTTTTTGGAACAATTTTTTATTTACCTATACTCTATTCACCTCCCCTCTAGAGTATATTTTTAGACCAACAATAGGTATCAGAGCAAGTGTTCATTATTTTTCGAACTTGTTGAGCTAAAGATCAATGGCAAATCAAATAAAGATCAATGGCAAATCAAATGGGAACCAACCCCGATTGACCTCCATTTTTTTATGGTGAAAACTTTGGATTTTGGAAAAATATAATGCAAAATTGGATTGAATCTTATGACAAGACAATTTGAAAAGTTATAATGAAAGGAAATCAACATGTTTTCAAAAAGGATGCTGAAGGCCAACTTGTTGCCAAAACCATGGATGATTGGACCGAAGAGGACATAAGAGTTCTCCAAATTAATTCAAAAGCAAAAACCGTATTGTATTGTGCTATTAATGTTAGTAAATACAATAGAGTTTCATATTGTGCTACCGCACAAGAAATTTGGAGAAAACTTGAGGTCACTTATGAAGGTACCAAACAAGTTAAACGTTCCAAAGCTCTCATGCTTAGACAAGATTATGAATTGTTTAAACTGATAGAAGGTGAAAATGTTAGAGATATGTTTACTCGTTTCACTAACCTCTTGAATGAATTGCAAGCATTAGGTAAAGTTATTCCTAATGATGATATTGTTTCAAAGACACTTCTTGCACTTCCACCTTCATAGAGCCCAAAGATCACCACCATTCAAGAAGCGAATGATTGAGGAAATTGACATTGATGAGCTTCTAGGCTCTCTCATCACTCATGAAACGGCGATGAAGAAGGAGAAAGAAACAATTCAAAGTGAGAAGGATAATGCTCAAGTGAAGAGAACTCTTGCTCAAGTGAAGAGAACTCTTGCTCTTCAATCCTCTATTCTTGAAGGGAATGATGTTGATGACTTCACCAAGGAAGAAGATGATGATGATATAGCTTTTATCACAAGGCAATTTCAATCATTCTTAAGGATGAAGAAGAACCAATCAAGAATGATGGTAGCTTCAATTGCAAGAAGTTTGGCCACACCATTGCTCATTGTCCTAGCAAGAACACTTCCAACATTAACAACAATTTCAATTCTCGAAATAATCAAAGAGGCAAAAGGACGGCAATGGCCGCCACCACTTCTACTTGGGATGACATTCTTGAAGATGCAAAGAGCGATGAAGAGATCATCCAAGAGGAGAAGTCTAATTTTTGCTTATTTGCCAACATTGAGGAATATTGCTTCATGGCAAATGATAATGAAGATGATGAGGTAAATTCTATTTCAAGTTATGATAATGATGATGGCTGTGATTTATTTTTAGAGGATTTTCAAAATTTGAGTAAATTATTTTATGATAAAAATTGTGCTTTAAAGAAGGAACTTGAATTTTTGAAGAAAAATGTCTCAAACCCTCAAAATTGAGAAATAGCATCAGTCAATGAAAATTCTAAATTGACTTTGATGAATGAAAAACAAAGAAATGAGATTGAGACTTTGAGAAACATACCTTCAACTTCAAAATCTTCAATTGACTCATCCACTTTGGAAAATGAAAACAATCTTTTAAAATCCAAAGTTGAAGACTTAAATAAAATTGTTTACAAATTTACAAGTGAAAAGGAAAACTTTGAAATGTTACATGGAGCTCAAAGAGTTGGACTAAACAAAGAAGGATTGGTTTATATTTCAAACACCAATTCTAAAAAGTCTTCACTTTATTTAGACTTCTTTGTTAAAGCTTCAATGAAAGTGGACACCAAGAAACCAAAACCAAAGCCTCATTCTCATTCATATATTGCAAAACAAAATTTTAATGCTATTTGTCATTATTGTGAGAGAAAATGGGCATGTCACATTCAAATGTCCATTTAGAGGTAAAAGATGACTTGGCAAGATGGTAGCTTGGATTAAAAGGGAACCTTCATCCAATAAATCATTTGAGCCTAAGACCATCACTATGAATGAACTTAAAAGATTGAGAATCTTAACCTTTTAGGGCCCAAAAGTTTTGGGTACCAATTGTTCAATTGTATCATCTTTGCAGGTATGCTTGAAACCAAATTACAAAAAGAACCAATAGTATTTAGATAGTGGATGCTTAAGGTATATGACCGGTGAGAAAGATAAATTCATCTCTCTTACTCTCAAAGATGGTGGATTTGTAACCTTTGGTGATGATAGCAAAGGCAAGATCATTAGTAAAGGTAAAATTGGTAATGACTCTATTTCTATTGATAATGTTTTGCTTGTTAGAGATTTAAAGCATAACTTGCTTAGTATTAGTCAATTATGTGATAATGGCTATTATATGAATTTTACTTCTAATTCTTGTAATGTTTTGGATAAAAACAAAATCAATATCCATGTTGCTAAACGTTTTGGAAATATGTATATCACTTGTTTTGATGATTTAAACTTCACAAGATGTAACATGTCTTTCCGCTTTACAAGATGCAAATTGGTTATGGCATAAAAGGCTTGGGCATGCTAATATGGATTTACTTCAAAAACTTTCTAGAAATGATCTTGTTATAAGCTTGCCCAAAGCTAATTTTTCAAAAGACAAAATTTGTGATGCATGCCAATTTGGAAAACAAATCAAAACTAGTTTTAAAACCAAAGCGCATATATCTACTGAAAGGTGTGACATATAATGGATTCGCAGCGGAAGTAGAAAACAAAAATTTTTCTTTGAAAACAATCCATCTTCACATTCATTCAAGAATCGATTCATACATAGGGATATATGTTTATATTTACAAGAATATATATTTAAAAACAATAAACATACTTACTTGTAAATACTTGCTTAGTAGTTTTCTTTGAGTTTCAAAACTATGAAACCTCCAACGGTATCCACACGAGTGTAAAACTTCTCGAACCCTTCTAGTCCTTCACAACACTTGAGAGAGGCACCAGCTTGGAGAGGGAGAGAGGAGAGGGACGGCTAGATAGAGAGAGAACCCTAGGAGGAGTGTAGTGTACGGCCTAGGGTTCCCACTACCTTCTTTTTATAAGCTCTCCTCCATTATGGAGTGTTTGGTTATTAGTGCTAGCTAGCATAACCAACTATCCATGTATAGAATAACCCTATTCTTGGTTATGTTTGACTTTTAATTAATTAACCATTAATAATTAAAGTCAAACATATTTCAAAGATAGAGTTCCCCTCCCATAAGTTCAAGAAACTCACTTACACCCTATTGTGTGTGACCCTTTGGGTTCACCCCAACCTAGCAGTGGACAGGGACATCTCTATGTCTCCTAAAAATAGAAACTTTCTATTTTAAGGTTCAATTGGAAAGATTTCAATTTTGCCCTCATTAATAACACTTTATCAATAGGCTTTCACTGGTCATGAGTGACATCTAGCAACATATCATGACGTACCATAGGTTTAGGTGAATAGCAGAACTATATGAACCCTTCATGTTACTTAATCCTTCATCCCCTAATGTTACTGTTGAGATAATAGGTATGGTTATTAGTTAAACCCTATCTTAACAACTTGATATCTGTCCCACAAAATATAATCTCAATAAGGCAATCGCAGTGAAACTCTTTTCACTATTTACCTATCACTTTGGCCAGAGGTTCCCTTTAAGAATTATCTTTGTGAACTAACCCTGACATTCTCTCTCATCAACTGAGAGTGATGATTCCTTATCGCACACTCATCCATCTTCATGCATAACTCATTAAAGCCAATAAGCACCGATTACAACCATATGGATAAGGCTGTACAAGATACTATCAAACTCTAGCAACCTATGCATAAGACATCTATGGTGTCTCAGGTCTAAGGATTACCAAATAAATGGACGTAACATTAGAATATTCCTTTGACAGAACTACCATAGGAACATTCTTTGTAGATCATGTTCAGTATACATATTCTCTAATATGCACCCACAGATTAACCTAAGTGTCACTACACTGATAGGAAAGACTACCTATCCTCCATAGGAGTTAGTTTAAATCTGTGCTACTCTTTAAACGGTTAAGTAAATATCCACTTTAATAAACCTTTGAGTATGAACTCTTTTAGAATAAATGTGTATGATAAATATCAGTCTCTCTATCTCAACTCCTTGAGATGTATATTTCTCTTCTCATTTATTCATGGACCTTATCATATGTGTTTATACACATGAGATAAGTTATACCTTCCAAATGTTATAATATGAAATTAATATACCCTTTAGGATTGGTTTTAGGGCATACTTCTAACATCTGCATCTAGGCCTTTTGAATTGTTACATTTAGATTTGTTTGGATCTAATAATGTAGCTAGTCTAGGTGGTAAACTCTATGCCTTTGTCTTAGTTGATGATTACTTAAGATATACTTGGGTTCTATTCCTTGCTCACAAAATTGATACATGCGGCGAATTTATAAAACTTTGTAAACGAATTGAAAAAGAACAAAGCCATTCTATCATTAGTGTGAGAAGTGATAGAGGTAGAGAGTTTAAGAACCAAAACATCGAAAATTTTTGTAATGCACAAGGATACTCACATATTGTTTCGGCCCCAAGAACTCCACAACTAAATGTAGTGGTTGAAAGAAAGAATCATTCATTACAAGAGATGGGTAGAACCATGTTTAATGAACATAAACTTCCTTGAACCTTTTGGGCGGAAGCAGTTAACACCGCTTGCTATGTGGGAAATAGAGTGTTAATTAGACCAATCCTAGCCAAAACTTCAAATGAGCTATGGAAAGGTTGAGAACCAAATATTGGTTACTTCAAAGTTTTTGGATCCAAATATTTTATTTTAAATGATAAAGATTATCTTGTTATATTTGAATCTAAATCCGATGTGGGCGTATTTATTGGTTATTCAACTAATAGTAAAGCATATCGTGTTTATAATAAACGTACTTTAACTGTCCAAGAATCTATTCAAGTTGTATTTGATGAATCTAATCCACATGCTTCCAAAAATGTTGTTGAAGATGATGAAAATAGCAAAATGTTATCTAATGCTAATGAAGAGCTTGGCAAGTTTAACATTAGTGATTCTTCATCAAATGATGCACCTCAAGAGGAACCAAAGGAGGACCCCCAAATTGTAGAAGTTGAACCCTCAAATGAACCTCAAGAGTTGCCAAAAGATTGGAAATTTGTGAAGAATCATCCAATTGAACAAATAAGTGGTGATCCTTCACGCAAGGTAAGTACTCGCTCCTCTATTAGAGATGGTTGTAACAATATTGCATTTGTTTCACAAATTAAGCCTAAAAATTTTAATGAAGCCGAAAATGTTGATAGTTGGATTATGACCATTTAATAAGAACTTAATCAATTTGAAAGAAACAAAGTGTGGGAACTTGTATCTAAACCTAATGACAATACCATCATAGGTACAAAATGGATTTTTCGTAACAAAAATGATGAAGATGGTAATGTAATTAGGAATAAGGCAAGACTTGTTGCACAAAGCTATAACAAACAAGAATGCATTAATTATGATGAAACGTATGCACCGGTTGCTAGACTTGAAGCTTTTCGCATGCTAGTTGCTTTTGCTAGTTTGAAGGACTTTAAATTATATCAAATGGATGTGAAAAGTGCATTTTTAAATGGTTACATTACAGAGGAATTTATGTTAAACAACCTCCCGGTTTTGAAGATAACACTTTTCCCAACCATGTATACAAACTTTCTAAAGCACTTTATGGCTTAAAACAAGCACAAAGAGCATGGTATGAAAAGTTAAGTAGCTTTCTACTCTCAAATGGTTTCATTAGAGGCAAAATAGATACTACACTTTTCATAAAGCTTAAAGATAGTGATATGTTAATTGTTCAAATTTATATTGATGGTATTATTTTCGGTGCTACTAATGATTTTCTTTGTGAAGAGTTTGCTAAATTTATGCAAGATGAGTTCAGAATGTGTAACACCCCAACCTGACATTCGTACTAACCGTTTCGGATAGGTTTACACGTGTCAAGTTGGAGATACAACCTGTTCTGCTCATCCATATTTCCTCATGAGAGATAAAAAATATACATAACAATATGAAATGTCATGTACAAACATTATGTCCCAAACGTTTAATATAATTCAATAAATCAAATTATTATATATGCCAACATCCCTGGCAAGATAGGCATTTAATAATCTATCTCAAAACATCAAAACCAATAATTATATGCATAAGCATATAATACATAACTATTACATATATGTAATAAATGCAATAATGACAAAAGCTTGGTCAACAGTCTCTAACTACAAGGCTGTGCCAAACTGAAATGCAAACTCTCAGGTCTACCTGTAAATCTGCCGCATAAAAGCAGGAATGAGCTTCAACTTGCTCAGTAGAAATAATATAACCTTTACCAATTAACAATAACACATGGATACCTGTAATATGTAAAATAATCTTGTTTTCCTTAATTACAATAACAGTTATAAAACAGTATAAAGAACAATTCAAAACATGTGTGGACTTTCAGTGAAATCATAACCAATTTCATTTCATCAAACCGTTCCATTTTCAATTTCATTTGTTCACAATCCATATCCGTCAATTCATTCCTTGGCTCACGAAAGTATCAGAGCTGTCTTTCAGGCTAACAAGCCCCTAGCGCCGCATTCTAGCAATAATACATAACCATAAACAGGTTCTTTCTCGAGAGTATAAGCCACTTGCATGGGCTATTTCCTTCGGGTCCGCTCTATGGCTCCACCCAGGACACGAGGCCCTTATTTGTTTCCTTCGAGGTTCGCTCATTGGCTCCACCTCAGGACACTTGGGCCCTTAAAATTTCTTTCGGGTCTTACCCAGGACACTACGCCCTCCTGAATACTAACTGAGCTAGATATATATATTCCATTGCATTTCATTGCATAATAATAATATCACATTTGGCCAACCTACCATAAATCATTTCTATGCATTTCATTGCATATCATATTCCATTTGCATGATATCACATTTCCAAATATGCATAATTTATTGTATAAGGCATATATCTTTTTCAATAATCATTTCTTAAAACAAATATTGTTTCAAAATAAGTCTAAACTGTCATTTCATATGCCATCATAGTTTATGATAAATAATTCATAAAGCATTGTATATTCCATTGTTCAAAACAATTCATGAGTCACCGAGTGTGTACAATAGTCTCTTTTCCAATCAATTACTTTGAATCGAAATCAGGGAAATAACTTACCAAAATATCCTTAGTAAATCAGTTTGATATTAGCCCATAAAAAAAAAATTCATAAAACTTTTAATATAAAAGCACCATCTCTACATTTATAAATGATTCATGATTTATAAATATTTTTAGATAAAACCTTCCATACAGTTCTTCAGAAATATAAACATACTTTAGAAACTTTTCAACATCATATCTTGATGTTTATTTCATAAACTTGCCACACAGTTTAATGGTTCATAAGCAATATATCCCATGTATCCATTTCTTAATATGATAAGCAATAGAGTTTAAAAGACATATCATTTGTAAAGCATTCCAAAATATTGCATCATTATCAATAGTACAAGGTTACTTATTCCTACCTCGATACCACAGTGTATTCCAAACCAACTCGGCTCCACAAGCCTCCCAAATGCAATGTTCATGCATCCCAATGCAAGTGGTTCTCCAAAGAACCTTTCAAACTGAAAACAACATATAATGCAAGTATAGAATCAAAAAAAAAAAAAATATCAAAGGATCTAAAAATCCCAAAAACATAACAATTCTTACTTTTAAACCGTTCACTCACGAACCTACGGACCAAATTCCAAAATATGCCAAACCAAAGGCCTTTAAACTGTAAAGACATATCCCTAAGTATGTAAAGATGCTACATATCGAATTTCATGGCCAAATGCCAAAAGATTTAAGAGATACGTATCGAAGAACATGAATGGTACAATGAAGGGCAAATCTGGTATTTTCTAAAATAACTCTCTCTCTAAAATTTATTTGACTCCAAAACCATCAAATTTAGAAACTAGATTTCATAAGCTTTTCGTGAATATAAAGAACACCCAAATCCGAGTTCGGATGCAAAAGATACAAGCGTTTGAAGTTAGGATCATGAAATAGAATTTTCTGCAAAACAGGCAAAGAGTCGACTGTTTGAAGCAAGGAGTCGACTGTTTGATGAGACAGTCGACTGTTTGGGTTAAACAGTCGACTGTTTTCTCGATAAATCTGAAAACCAGGGTATTTTTGAGCTACAAAACCACCCCAAAACCCAAAATATTAACCATACACAATTCATCCTCACCTAATAACCCAAAACAAGAATCAAAATCATCTAAACTTATCATCAAAACCCAAAAACAAAAAACAAAGCTCATGAATTCACCATGAACAACCTCAAAACTCTTGCATAAACCCATAAACAAGCTTCTTCAACCTCAAACTCCAACCAAAACCCATCACAACCATGAATCCACTCCAAATATACCATTTAAACAGAAAACCCTCAACAAAAACTCACATCTAAGCGTCCATAAACCACAAATCCGAAAATTACATAGATGAAAACTAAATCAAACATATATAAACTTACCTTCACACTAATAGCATAAACTCCGGTGAATTCTAGCAACCAATTCTGGCAAATTGCTGCTCCCTAGCTCACGGCCACTCTCTCAGTCTCTCTCGAGCACTCTCGAAACTTCCTAGTAGAATAAAACCAAATGGATAAGTTTAAATCTTTTAAACTTATCTAATGGCAATCTTGTAAATATTTCAAAGTTTATTTTTATTTTTATTTTTTTTAAAACAAAAATACTATTATAAAAACACGGGTTATCACAATCTCACCCCCTTAAAGAAATTTCGCCCTCGAAATTTTAAAACCAAACAAATATAACACTTATACTTTTTCTTATTCAAAACTAATACCTCAAATAAAATTTCACTACTATCAATATCAATTCCTTACACTGTCATCCCAAACTTTTTCAAAACTAAATCCAAACCACCATGCTCACAACTTTGACAAAGTCTTATAAATTATTCAAATTTTCCAATCACCATAACAGCTAAAATTCTTTTCCAAGAAATCATATCTTCATAACAATAATACAAGGACTCTAAGCATTCTTTCCAAAGCATTAAACTGAAAATTTCATATTCTCTCAAAGAAGAAATATCCCACCATAACTATCACAAGTTAAACATCAACACTTAACTATGCTCAAAACATCCTTTTTCACATAACCAAAATTATTCTTGATCAAGATAAAAGAAATCCAAATTCTCTGAACTCCTTATTCAAAATTATTAATTCCTTCCATTTCCTTTATCAACTTAAACTGTAAAGGAATATAAAAATAGAAAATAAAACTAACAATCTGTGCTAGAAGCATCAAACACAAACAATTCTATAATCAAAACCATAAACATTATATGTACAACATTTCACCTAAATTCTATTCCAATTCACTAACACATTACAATTAATACAATCCTTGAACCAACAAATACCAAAACATGGCATTTTTCAAAAGAATAGCAATAACAACAATCATGAAAATGATTCATCACAATATTTCCATTTTTAATCAAAACTAGGAATAATACCAACCTTGAAAACTGAAATAAAACAGGTTCACAACGAGTTTATATCACCACCAATACCTTTCCCTCAGCCTCAACCTCATCCTCATCCATTACCAGGATCTATTGGAACTGTAGGTTCTATAGGTTCTATTGGGCCAGGATATTACTGTTACTTTAACACAAAGTAAACCTTTATTACCAAACAAGAAAATTGCACAAATCTCCAACTAATCACTATACCATGCTTAAAACACAAAGCATAAAGATCTGCCATCTTCCAAAACCAGGAAACTCGCATATAAAAAATAAACAAAACTTACTAACATCAGGAGAGATTAAAATATTTGACATGATTTATAAAACAATTACAGAAAAACACTTATTTTTTTAAAATTCATAAACATTGTTTCTAAAGAAAACATTTTAGAATCGTTTTACACAAAATGAGCAACTTAAAAGGTAAAAGAACAATTTTAAATTATTTTCCAAAATAGTTTTCCAAATACAAGCTTAGTTCACTAAACAACTTCTTATTTCACATTACCAGCATATTCATAAAAATAAATCCAATCCAATTTATCTAATCTTTCATGACATCATTACTCTATACCTCTTTCAACAATTCCAAGAATCATCTTTCTTGAACCTTATCATACTATAACATAGAATATCATTAAAGAACAAAAGAAACTTATCCAAAAATCATAACAACTGATATCTTTTCATAACTTGATATCAACATATATTAAAACTTATATAACATTACTAAACTCAAAGTTCTGTACAGATCACCGCATCTAGGTTTATGATATTACAAACATAAACACTAAACAAATTCTATCCATTTAGCATCAACCGCTAATTCAAAACTACAAAAGAATATACAAAACAATGGTTTTCTTCTCAAGACTCACATCACCAATCAAAAGAAAATAACTTCAACGAAACGGACAAGATCGACGAAAATGTCCTGTCTGTCCACACTTAAAACACACTAATTCTCCATTAGCATTCACACCTGCATTTCCAGAACTAGTAGCACGCACATATGGATAATCCATTTGCCTTATATTAGAAGAATTCGTACTACTACTAGCATTATTATCCACACTAACTCTTCGTCTATTTTGTACTACTTGCAATTCTCATAATCTTTGTCCTCTTAATCCTTGATCATTCCACTGAGGCTGATTATAAAAATATGCACCTAAGCAAAAAGTTCCTTGAAATAGTCCACTGAATTTTTCCCAAGATATTTCCTCAAGTGCCTGGGCACTACGAACTGCTTGCCACCAAATATAAGCATCACCTTGAAATTGAGAAGATGCGAAATCAACTCGATTCTCTACTGGTACACTAGCTCTTTCTAAAGACCCAAAGATTTCACTCAACCATCTTCTTGCTCCATAAAAATCTGAACCTCCACAGAAATATGGCGGATTAAACTGTCAAAAATCTCTATAAGCTTGAGAAGGTCCACCAGACTCTAAACTTCATTCTTGGATCGACATTCTATTAAAATCATAAAAAATAAAAAAATAAACTTTAAGATTACCGCTAAGGCATTCCAAAATACAAAATACAAACTGAAAACATGATAAAAATCAACGGATATCAACTTAGATTTAAGACTTGAATAACATCATTCACTTACACAAAATTTCATTTCAACAATACATAACATCTTATTTATCACTTGTAAACTAGTTATCAATTCAAAACCCAATGTTACAAGGATAGCTCTCAATATTTCAACAAAATATATCACTCTTACACCATTCCTCCGAAACTCACAAAGTCCTTTAATTTCAAAAGAAATTACCTTTAATAAAAATCAAGAGAATAAACCTACTTTCCTGCCAAAACTGGAAATCCAATCCTTGTAAAAAAACTATACAAGAATATCCTTAAATCCAAGACTTAAAGAAAAATCACTAATCTCAAGCCATTATTGAACATCAATGAATTTCATTCATTCCAAGAATCTATAGAAATCAAACTAGAAAAGAACTATCATTCTCTTAAAATCCTAAAATCAAAATCTCTTTACAGTCTTAACAACTAAAATTTCCTGATTTCATCAACGATAGCAAGAAAATAAGAAATCAGAAAATCATAATCATCCCACCAACAAACTTTATGCAAGAGTCAAGTACCAACACTCAAAACTTCTATTGAAGAAATGTTCTCAAAACTGAACAATTCAAAGATAGAGAAAATCAACGGAAAAACCCAATCCAGCCTGGTATGTCTACCCATCAGCATTAGCACACAACCATAATGCATGTACTATTTCTAAGCACTACTACAAAAACGGCCTACGACTAAGGTGCAAAACCTTAGTCTTTGGGTTAAGACTAAGGTTTTGAAACCGTAGTCAGGCGGGTGGTAGTCTTATCTTCGATTACGGTTTTTGAACCCTAGTCTTTTCTTACAAAGGACTACGGTTATAAACCCTAGTCTTTTAGGATACGGCTGCGGTTTAAAACCCTAGTCTTTTAGGATACGACTACGGTTTAAAACGCTAGTCTTTTAGGATACGACTACGGTTTAAAACCCTAGTCTTTTAAGAAACGACTACGGTTTAAAACCCTAGTCGTTTAGGATACGACTACAGTTTTAAATCAAAAAGACTACGGTTTTAAACCTTCATCTTTGATTTACCCGTAAAAAAAATATATATATTTTCTGTATTTTGAAATTTTGTTTTCAATATTACAAAAATATGACCTGTAACCTTTATATACACCCAATCACATTCCAAACCACCCATTAAAGCGCAAAAATCATTAATAAAATTATCAAAGAAAAATACAAAATATACATACAAATGCAATAAGTGTTCAACTTAATTGATTTATAATTAATTAACTAAAAGTCGTACAGTTAATGTTGGAATCCTAGATATGGATACATTCAAATCATCCTCTATTCCAAAACAAAATTCTAATAATGAGTCTTTAAATGCATCTTCTTCTCGACAAAAAACTGGTTCCGTCCTCCATTTTTTGTTGATGACCTAATTGGAAACCTACATAAAGAAAATAATAAATAAATCACACAAAATTATAGAATTATAATGAATATCAAAGAAATGAAAACTAATAGTTTAGATGGAATATGGAAACCTGCAGTACTACAAAAACTGTCAAAGGGGACACTTCATTGAAACTTCAATACATGTTTCCACATGCACTTCTATTAATAATAAAAATTTTAATTAATTTAACTTGTACTAAGAAATATTTTCTTTTTTGAGATAAAAATTCGACAGCATCTTGTCTGTTTTTGGAACATTTCTATATATTCACCTATTAAAAGAACAGTTTATAGCACTTCTATAATCATATTATCACAACATCCCATTTAAATGGCGCCTCATGTGCCATGTTATCATCAACAGCCAACAATCACAAGCTATCTTAAGCATAAAATAGAACATCTACACTATTATCACAACATCCCACTTAAATGGCGCCTCATGTGCCATGTTATCATCAACAGCCAACTAAAAAAATATAAAAAAATCTCATGTGTCATGTTATCATCAACAGCCAACAACAATATATACTGATAAAAAAAAAAAAAAAACTAACAAAAAAACAAACCCAAGTGGGTCTCCGTCCAACCTCCACCTCCCAAATACTACAAAATGTCCATCAAACCCAACAAGAGTCAACTCCAAACACCAAAATTCAAATAATTATGTGCTAATTATGTGTAGAGAAAGAGTGTAAGTTATATACCAAAGTTAGCTACCATCATGCATGGGGTCATCAATCACATACGATCCCTTACATACTCCAGCAATTCCACCCGCACCTCATTGAGTTTAGTGATGCTGTAACTTTCATTACTGGCAAACTGCAAGTAAAGAATAAAGATTTCATTTAATAAGATATTAAGAAACCTAAATTAGTAAATAATGATTCCTTTCAAAGACATACTATCTCACCAATTGAGCGGGAAGTGTCTCCATCGATTCCACCATATCTTTCATATACCTCATAATGTAGTACCCACATTCAAAGTTGTCGGATTGTTTCGAGCACTACATACATAAGGAGATTTCATAGTATATATATATAAGACATTGTACACATATCCATAATAACCATACCTTAAGCTTGTAATCATCAAAACAGTAACTACCTTAATTATCTCAAATGTTGCTTTCTTCTTGCTTGACGAGAACTTCAAACTACTGTAGCCTAAGGATTTACATGCACTACAATATGCATTGAATATTAACTTTCTGCATACTTATACTTAGTTAAAACTATATTAAAGTTGGATAAAGATTAGAAACACTTACTTTATTATTACAGTTTGAAGATTCTTGTCTACTGCATTGCCAAGTGGATCAAAATACAAGGTATAGCGTCTCCATGGGTCAATGATGGCAAGTACCCAATGGAACCTATAATTTCAAATCATATAAAAGTAATAAGTATTAGATTATTAAAAAGAAATTTGACACTGAATGAGTTAATAATTACAAGTACTTACCCAATATTATATGGATACAAGAAAATATGATCCAGCTCTGCACTGTAAAGACGTTCATATAATATTTCCTGATTATCAATTACCTTCATTCCTTTAGAACCAGCAGGTGGCACAAAACAGTACCTTTTCCTCTGCAATCTTGCCTCTTTTAACTTGCAATAGAGGGCACTAAGAAGGGCACAATAATAAAACTTTATGTTATAATGCAAATAAGGAATTATGAATAAAGAATCATAAAGGCATATAATATACAAATAATGTCTTACCCCATGTATAAAGTAATCACTGAAATGCCAATTTCAGAAAAATTTATTACATGCATCAAATCTTCTCGTACCACAGGTACCTCGACCATCACTTCATCGTCTGTTTCGTGTGCATAAAATGTTCCCGTACTGCTCTTGATTGTTATTACACTTGTGGAGCAATCTTGGGTGGCTCGTGCAAATAATATATCAAAAGATGCAATGAGGTCTTCATAATTGTTTTCTTCAACAACTGCCGTTAAATCTCCCTTAATAAGATAAAAATAATAGAATAATGAAGCAAATTAGTTCATGAACACAAATCCATGGACAAAGGTCTACAACCTTAAATTAGGAACGTGTGTTATGTTTTGGGGATTACCTTGTCAGGCTTTAACACAACAAGATGTCTGGGCCATTCCACAAACCCTCCAACTGCATCGTCTAGTATTTTTGCTTCTGAATTTGGTATTGGGAGACATTCTTTGCCACAATTTAATCCCTCACATAGATAATCTACAGACACACGGGCATTGCCTTTGCCCATAACTGAACCATGCATAAGTTGAGATCCTAAATGATCGTGTATAGTTCCATGCGCGACAATGTTGTCGATCGATCTCAAAGCCAAATAACATGCTACTGGTTTGGTCTGTAATCCACATAAGTCTAGTTTTGAATTAATACATGTACAAAAATTATATTAATCATATAATATAACATATAAGTACAAAGAAATAGGTACCGTATCCGGTGGTGGTCCAGTCGGTGTTGATATGGGTTCCATTTCTACAACTGCTTGATTCCCTGTATCATTTTGTGTAGCATGTACCTACATTTAAACAAAAATTACATTATTTTTGTACAGAGCTCCCCATTAATGTTTTGGTAAAAATTAAACGACCTTTTCTAATGATGGCACAGGAATGGAACGTGTATGTACATCCGATACTTTATTTCTTTTCTGCTTTTTTTTACTAATCTGCAACAATCAGACATAAGTTAAAGGTTAAATTTGTTGTTTTGAATGAATATTTATCAACTAGTTAAATTTATTTGTAATAAATCTATAAAGCAATACCATCTATGATGTTGACACATGCATTGAAGGCGACATTCCATGTGAGTTATCTTCCAAAGGGGCAGCACTACATCTAGCGCTATTGGATCCAACGTTCTCTTCGATATTAAGAGAAAATGAAAAATCACACTCTGGTACATTCCCCCCAATTCTGTGCAATTCGGATGCAAGTATTGACACAAACTTTTGCATTTTCATCATTTCATTTTTCATTGTACTATTTGAAGGGTGAGGGGTAGAAAAAAAGGATGTTAGGTTGTTTAAATGACCTACACCCCTTACCCGACCACCATGCTTTGGCGTACCCAAAGCACAAGTAAGCACATCGTTTATACCTTCAGGCTTGAAACTCCCTATTTTAACTTGAGATTCTAATTTATCCTGCAAAAAAAAAAATTAACATCATTCCATTTTCCCACAAGTAAGCTATATGTAAGTAATTAGAAATGTTATAAAGTAAGTAACTTACAATTTTGTCAATTTGTTCCCTCACTAAATCTGTCTTGCATTTTCCATCCTTTAATCGAGCCTCCTTCCATAAAATATGCCTTTCAATAGGCTCAGTTGTTTTTAGCTCGTGTTGCTATTTTAACAAGTATAATTACTAATTAATAATAAAGTGCGACAAACTTGAAATTAATAATGAATAATTACTTATTCAAACTAAAAAATGCAATTACCAATTCTTCCTCAAAGCCAGCATATCCTTTTCTAGAAAGTCTATGCGGATATAAACTTTTCATACGATTTTCCTGAGCCTTCTCTCGAATGACCTGCAAATTGTATACAAATTTTAACTATATGATAAGATCTGTACATTTTTATTCTACAAATAGTATAAGTTGACTTAATGATTATTATTCGAGGTAAACCAATATACCTCATATTCCTTGCTAGTTCGATACACTACAAACTCTTGCCACTGTTTTGGTGTGACATTAGTATACTTGGCCGGTGGGTTACTTAATTCTTTAAAATTACCAAGGTTTGGCAAAACATATTTGGTGTACATGTCAGTCTTGTAGTCGCTAAATCGTTCTCGAACCATTTTAAAAACTATATTCTGCCAATTAGTGGTGCTATGACACTCAAAGTTCGCCTGCATCATGAACAAAACAACACATTAGTAAATTAAAGTTGATAATATATATATATATATATAAAAAAAACCGGCCACATACTACACCTTTGTATACCTCTATTTCAACCCTTATCTTATCTTTTACACTTTCAGGTATATCTTTCCACTTACGGCAACTTATTGGACAATGAGATCGACAAATCTTGCCAACTTCAGTGGATACATCAGATCGAGTAGGGCCGACAGGTTGGTTTTTCATATTCAAAACAACTAGAAGTTTCCTTCCATGCAATTGACTAGAAAGTGTTAGATTTGTTGGGCCCCTTTTTTTTATCACTTGTGTAGCGGGTGTGGGGCTCTCACTTCCGCTCGTGCTGCTATCAGATCTTTCATCCATGTTGCCTGTTCCAAACAAATGAAAATATAATTAGAAAATGCAATTAAAGCTATAGGAATGTATATAACAAAATAAATAACAGTACGTGTAATTGTGGAAATGAAACATTATAACAGTGTAAGTATATATATATATATATATATATATATATATATATATATATATATATAAAGTAGTGGGGGATGGGGGAGAGGATTTTTGAACAATTCAACTTAATAAACTTAAAAATATCATAGCATAACATTCACTCATCCTCCCAAATTCCTTGAACACCCTCTCGTACAAATGATGACCCATTTGGGTCAATTACATCCAAAGCGTCATCACATGGCAATGCTGAGTCAACCTCAATACGTTCCACACAACAATCATGAAGCACGTCATCATTGGCTTCATACATGTAGTCTCTTTGTGGTGTTGTTAAAACAACTGACCACCTCGAATCACATTGGTCTTCTACATAAAAAACTTGCTTAGCTTGGGAAGCTAAAATAAATGGATCATTCCTGTGACCAATCTTGCGAAGCTGTACTAATGTGAAACCAAGTTCATCTACTTTGACTCCACCATTAATGTCGACCCAATCACACTTGAATATCGGAATCTCAAAGATGTGATAATTAAGCAACCATATCTCGGTAATAACACCGTAGTAACATGCATCTCCCATCACTGGATTCTTATCCTTTGCGCTTGCAATGTGCATTGATGTGGCAACTAAGCTCACTCCACTGTTTTGGTTGACACGTACTTTATCACGCTCATATATGTGATACCGACATCCTTTTATGACATATCCAGGAAGTTTAATCACTTCATGTGAAGGTCCATATGCTATCCACTCCAATTTTCGAGAGAGATGATTTGTTTAGCCTAAAATATCTTCAACCTGTGTGAATTTGTGGTTAAAAAAGCCATTTTGGCTATATACAAATGATAAAATATTGCAAATATTTAAATGATTTAGTACCTTTTGACGGATCCAAGAAATAAATGTGCGGTTATGCTTATCTTGAAGCCACTTGTGCTGTTTTGACTTTTGAGGATAAAGCTGTCTCAGATGAGACATATGCTCACTATCAATGTAATTCGTAGCAAACATGTAATTAGATTAAATCTATACTTGAGAGTATTCAAATATTATTAATTATTATTCATAATAATGATAAAAAAAATTATTAAATAAATGTCTTACTCGATGTATGGTTGGACAACAGCTGTATTTTCTAACACGTAACGATGTGCCTGCTCCAAAGATTCTCTATCAACTCTAACAAGCTTACCCCTAGGCAATGGTTTTCCAATTTCCCACTCCTGGTCAACTAAGTTCCGATTTTGTGGAACGCCAATTGTTTCTACATCCGATAAGTAGTCACTAGAGAATTCAACAGCTTCCTCAGCAATGTAGCATTCAGCAATGCATCCCTCTGGGTGATTCCGATTTCTCACATATCCCTTTAACACTTTCATGTACCTCTCGAACGGATACATCCATCTATAATGCACGGGACCGCAAAGTTGTACCTCCCTAACTAAATGCACTGTTAGGTGAACCATTACGTCAAAAAATGATGGTGGAAAGAATTTCTCAAGCGCACATAACGTAAGAACAAGTTGATTTTGAACGGTAGATAACACCGTGACATCCACCACCTTGCTTCACAAATTCTTAAAGAAGAAACAAAATCTCGTAATAGCATACCTCACATTCTTTGGCAACACCCCCCGTATTGCCACGGGCAATAACTGTTGCATTAAAATATGACAGTCATGAGACTTGAGACCAACCAATTTTAGGTCCTCCATTGACACCAGATTTCTAATATTCGAAGAGTATCCATCAGGGACCTTCAATTCGGACAATGTTTTGCACACCATTTTTTTCTCTGCCTTAGACAACGTAAAGCAAGCTGGAGGCAAATATGTACGTTTACCCATAATTTGAGGTGCCAATTTATCCCTTGAACTAATTTCCACCCAATCTCGGCGAGCATTTGCTCCATCCTTTGTCTTGTTAGGGACGTTGAGCAGCGTACCCACAATGCTCTCACACACATTCTTCTCGATGTGCATAACATCCAAGTTGTGTCGGACATGTAGTTTTTTCCAATATTCAAGCTGGAAAAATATCGATTTCTTCACCCAGCAATTGGTAAAAGTTGGGTCATCGCTTGCTCGTATGCTTTTGCGCTTGCCTTTGCCTTTGTCCCTGCCTTTGCCTTTACCTTTAACATTGACACATGTTTTGCTATTGAATTTACATTTCTTTGATTTCTTTCCCCACATAGTAGCAATCTCTTCAACTTGTTGCAAAATTTCCTCCCCACTCAATGGCCTTGGTTTTTTATCGTGCTCCTGATGTCCATTAAATGCCATTTTCTGGAATCGATATGGATGGTCATCGGGAAGAAATCGTCTGTGTCCAGCATAACAGATCTTATTACAATGCCACAGTCTCTTAGAGTGCGTATTTGGACCGCATATCAGACATGCTTTATATCCCTTCACCTTACAGCCACTCAAATTCCCATAGGCGGGGAAATCATTAATGGTCCACAACAAGACAGCCCTTAAAGTGAACATATTTTTTTGGAACCCATCATAAACTTCAACACCTACCTCCCAAAGCAACTTCAAATCATCAATCAGTGGTTGCAAGTAAACATTAATATCCTTACCCGGCTGCTTTGGTCCAGATATCAGCATTGTTAGCATCATAAATTTTCTCTTCATGCACAACCACGGTGGCAAGTTATATGTGACCATCAAAACAGGCCAGCAACTATATGGAGTGTTATATGATCCAAAGGGGTTTATTCCATCAGCAGATATAGCCAACCGCAGATTCCTTGGTTCGGCACCAAAATTTGGCCACAAGTGATCCACTACTTTCCACGCCGCTGAGTCCGCAGGGTGTCGTAGCTGATCATCCACCTTTCGTTATTCCTTATGCCATATCAGATCTCTTGCTATTTGTGGTGTTTGGAACATCCGTCTGAATCTCGGGATAGGCGGAAAATACCACATTACTTTTGCAGGGACCCCTTTCCGTTTCTCCGTCGAATACTTATCATCCATCCATCTAGAAGTGTGACGCGTGGGACATTCAGATGCACTAGCGTACTCCTTTCGGTAAAGAATACAGTCGTTAGGGCATGCATGAATTTTCTCGTAATCCAGCCCTAATGTACTCAAAGTCTTCTTCGCCTCATACATAAATAGAGGCAACTCATTCTTTTCCGGCAACATGTCACCTAATAATAATAACAACTCTGTAAAACCCTTGTCTGAAAAACCATTACAGGTCTTCAGCCTAAAGAGCTTTGCTACTGCTGATAGCTTGGTAAATTTCGTGCATCCGGGGTACAACGGTTTTTCGGAATCTTCAAGCAACTTCCTAAACACGTTGGGTTCACTGCTACCATACTCCTGTGCAGCCTCGACCATTTCTACATAATCTGGAACATTCTCCGATGGATACTCTTGGTAATTCTGAGTATCGCCATCATTACCTTCTCTATTGTAGGATGTACAGGTTGATAATTGCTCCCCATGCCAAATCCATGTTCGATACCTTTGATCGATTCCATGTATAAATAGATGATCTTTCACATCTCTACTAGGCAAACACTTATGATTAAGACACCTAATGCAAGGACATCGAATGATATCACAATCATTCGCATTAAGTGCAGCGAATTTCAAGAATCGGTCAACCCCCTCATCATACTCGCGCATTCTCCTATCCTTGGTCATCCAAGATTTATTTAATAATCCATCCATTGGAAATAAGATAATGAATCCCCTACAACACGACAAAAATGTAAAACCCATTAACCCTCCATCTCTATAGTAGTGGTATATGAGACAAGTATATGAACCACAAAAGTACAACCTTCATAAACAAGTATATCTTATGCTAAAATAAAAGTGATTAATAAGCTCAAATAACAGTAATTAATTTCTAGGTACCTAGCTACTCCATCAATGGCATATCAGTACATATGCATGGGTGTGGGGAATGCTACTTGATGATCAGTATAAGAGATCTGGTTGCAGGATTCTTATCTATTAGATATAATCATCTAATATATAGAATCAAAATATTATACTATACTAGAGAAAAAGGAAGCAATGGATCGGAAAGGACCTTCTTTCCTAAATTTAAATGATTTTTATCAGCTATTGTAGCTGGAATCAATTATACCTAATAATATTTTAGTCACTAACGGATAAGCCAGGAGAATATCATCAGAAGCTGGACTTTATGTGGCTATATAATATTTTGAAATCATGCTTAATCAAAATATTTTAGTCACATGGCATTATTGGCACATGGAGAATTATATGAAATCATGCTTAATCTAATAAATAAGTGGAAAGAAACTATTATTTGCAAATAAAGCTGGGAGCTTTAGTATTTTTAAAGTTACATAAGAACGTCTACATAATGGCATTTCCTATTGTACGTGTTGATAGGGTGCTTGGAAACTACATGGAAAGTATATGATTTATTTCAACTTTACTGTGATTTGAACACACAAGTTCAGCATGCAAAATAGAGTAATCAATGATTCAAAATCACGAAAATTATAGTAAAAAATAGGAAAGAGGCCATTTCATGAAATTCTGAGTTTACCTTAGTTTAGACAATTACTAGGAATATCATAGTGGTTCATTTTACATGCCATGGAAACAAAATGGATGGGTCGCATAATTCATGTGGTTTCCAAATGCCTCTTGAATTAGCTATGATGTGATTTTCATGTTATATTGCCACTTTGAATTAATATTTGTTCATTTATATTAAGATGGGAATTTATTGAAGTTTGAATTTGTTTGACTAAAAATATTAGTTTATAGTCTGCTATAGGACAGAATTTGGCTCAGAGACTTTGAACCATAGGTGTCGGGCAACCTGACCAACTAAGCCCAACCTCTTTTACGTATGATATACCATATTTTATGAACCCTCCGCCTTACTAGATCAAATAGGGCAATTCGTAATGCTCTCTTCATGTCTCTTTCAATTAGTCTGTCATCTCTACTTTGATTCCTGTTTTATATATATATATAAGAAATAAAATAGTATATGATAAGATGGTTCAACCTTTTAAAATAAAATAAAGGATGGGAGCGTAAAACTATACCACAATTAAAATTTTTTTCAATCCAATCCCCTTTCAAATAGGTTCGTTCCCAAAACAAAACACAACTCTCTCTCTCTCTCTCTCTCTCACTCCAAACAAAAGTTTCTACATTAACTTGAGCCTCCCTTTTCATCTCAAACCCCCTTTTATCTCCCTAACTCAACGTTCATTCTCTAGTTTAAAATCCATCCAATCCTTTGGATGCAGGACTTTTGGGGGATGAAATCAAGGGTTGATGATATTGGTAAAAGTCTTGCAGATGGGTTACGGTAGGAATAGGCTAATGTTTAGAGCAAGGCAGTTGCTGGAGACACATGGGAGTACTTACTGGAAATTCTGGACAGTAAGGGTTTCTAGTCTGGATTCATTTACTCTAGGGTTTTGGGTGCTAGGGTTAAGGTTGGAGAAGGGTTGGAACTTGGAAGTTCTAGAAATAAAAATAAAAAGGTAGGGTTTTGAGGGTTAAATGGTGTGAAACAAAGGATTACGGGAGGATTAAAAGAAAATACAAAAGCACAAAAGATAAAAGGGGAAGAAGAAGAAGATAATCTAGGAATCACTCCTAGAATCCTTAGGCCTCACACCTAAGGTCCCTTAGGCATCACACCTTGGGTAAGGATCGCATCACACAACCCTCAAAGTGCTACAATAGCTGCTGGAAAATTTTGGAATTCTTATCATTTCATTCCTTAAAAGAGAGACTTACAAGAGCCTATATATATGGAGCATTAATAAGATCTAGTCCTAGACTCCTAGTAGAAACAAGGAAATAGCAATTAACTAGTAATAATAACTTTAATAAGAAAATAGCTACTAACTACTAAAAAGAAAATAGCAACAAGAACTCTAATGAGAACCAGCAACTGTACCCTTGACTCCATAAAACTTAAACTAACAGCATAAGACCTTAAAAAATGGATAAAATCAAAATTGACCCTAACTAAATTAAATTGAGGAAGGTCCCAAACTGGTGTTATCTTTAATTTGAACCAATTACCAAGTCCTTTTGAGTCCTTCATCACCTCCCCTGTTTGATAACCATTCAAGACCTCCATATTCCTATTTTCATTCTCTCTCTCACCCCCCCTTTCGCTACTTCAATTTTCTCTCCAAAAAGTTCCAATTTCTTGGCCACTTGGACATTTAACTCTATCTTACCCAAGTTTGAAGAAGAAAAAACAGGTTGACCTTGGGTTGGGTTAGGCTTTAGTGAGGACGTTTTGTTTTCTAGGTTGATCTTGGGTACCACTCCTGCTGTAGACCTAATAGACCTAATAGAACCGAGATTTCCAAGTAAACACCCACCAGAATTAAATTTAAATCTATACTAATGGAACAAGGCCAAATAATAGCCATTCCAATCAGGTGGGGCCCAAAGGAGCATTGCCTCGGATCCCTAATGATAAGAGAGGGGAAAGCCCTAATACTTCTTCATAGTGGAAATCCAAAACAAAGACAAAACTTGTATTAACTTCCAAATATCATTTCTAGTACCAATCATATCTTAATATATTCTAGAATACTATTGGTAAGACTGCATTTCTCCACAAAATTTACCCATAGTCCCCCAAAAGCCTAGAATATAGGGTGCAACAATGGATGAAAGGTATCCAAGGTGCACCACACACCTATTGACAGCCTGCTATGACAAAAAGGAAATCAAAGCAAACCCAATGAGGAAGGGATTGAAAAAGATTCAATGGTGGGCATCTTTACCAGAGGAGAAAACACGACAAAATTGCTTCAAATCAAATCAGATTGGTCCGTTTCTTTTATTAACTGAAAAATGGTAATTGAGGAAACCAATTAGATTGGCTTTCCTTCAGCCACGTCCCAATTGTCAGCATTGCTTTAATACCCCCCATCCAACCAAAAAAAAAAAAAAACTCATATGTGTCTACGACAAAAGGTGTAATGTATTTCAAGGGAATAATTCCCAGATTTTCAACTAACACTCTGAAAGTTTCTAAAAAATTTTTATTGATATTTAATAAAATAAAAGCAGTTTTATTTCACTTTAAAACCCTCTAAAAATTGAAACAAAATGCTAAAACAATGAAATGATAGCTAATACCATAGGCTTTACTAAACATACTTTCAACTAGTCTTTGCATTGAATCTGCTTGTTTTACAAAATTAGAAGCACCTGCTATTTGCAGCGTACACATTCTAACTAATATGAATCATGATATATGTGTGTGTGTGTGTGTATATATATAATTTTCGTTTCCTATTAGTTTGGATTTCCATTTTCATCGGAATCTTAATGATAGGGAGGTTGAGGAGTAGTCTTCTTTATTGTTTTTGTTGGATCTTCTCAACGAAATCTTTTTCTGGTGCGTTGTGTGATGATCTCTTTTTGTCTCATTTTAGTCCTTGCAATATGATTTGGAATGCAAAGGTGCCTTTAAAAGTTCCAAGTGTTTGCTTGGGCTATGTCTCATTTTACACCTATGGGCTTAGTTGGTCAGGTTGCCCTATTTGATTTAGTTTATATGCATGTGATTGAATAAGGAGGCAATCTTCATCCATCTCACTCCATGATAAACCAGATTCTAGGTTTTCTAAACACCAACATATACATATAAGAACACTAACAATAAAAAATTTTGACCAAAGCTCCCTAAGAATTAGGAGCCAGACTTCCCAAACAGATTGCACCATCCAAGTTTAAGCTATAATTGGAATGAACAAATGATTCGTGGATGATCGATTTACAAGAATAGTTTAATTTCTCCTAGACATCTCCATCTTGACATAGAAAAAGCCAAACTAATCAACGCATTATGAACTTAGGGTCGAGTCTAAAGCATGAGTAATCAAATGAAATTATATATATATAGCATGGGTTCCATTCCTTTGGTCTAATAACTCCTAATTGAGTTTGGATGGTTCATATCCAACTTATTGTACATCAGGTGTGTAAATTATATTCTACTACATGAATTTGATGATCTTAATTGGTCTTCTTTAGGACCCTTCATAATTTTATGATCTTTTATGACAGAACATTTAGCCATTCAATCTGGATTTTGATTTTAATCTCTGGCTTTAGTTTTAATCAATCATCTTAACTCACCATTGCAACCTATTAGGAATGCCAAGCCTCTTGATAGGGAGGCAGAAGTCCATAGCACAGCACACTGATATCATGCTTAAGGTGTTTAGCAAGAGCACTTAGAGGTAGGGGTCAGTGGCTAACATGGAAACCTCTGGAAAACTGAAAAGAGATAACTCTGCCTTGTCACATAATTAATCTTGAAAACAGTAGTGAGACTACTGTTTAGAATTTTATACCATTAATTTAGAATTATCAAGATTCTAAATTAATTTAGAATTATCAACCATATTTCTGGAATCATCCTTGCTGTAATTATCTACTCTTTAACTGCTACTCTGATCCTGGAAAATTTTAATAATAGGTTGAGCTACCCAGCTCAGTGAGACTACTATCACAATCTATTATACCATTAATTTAGAATTATCAAGTTGTCAATGGAGTATTAAGGTTCTTAATAATTTATTTAATCATAATATTGCTGTCCAAATTTCAACAATATGCTTCAGATGTAAATAAACAATATGCTCTGCTCGAAATCAACAATATGCTCTGCTCGAAATCAAAAACCCATTTGGAAAATATAAACAATATGCTCTGCTCGAAATCGAAGTCAATTATGATATTCTTCAGATTTCCCAAAAAAAAATAAACAATATGCTCTGCTGGAAATCAAAAACCCATTTGGAGAAACAAAAACTAAACAATAAACCCTGGTATCACACAAAAATAGACTCCAGCCATATAAATTTTTGCTCAAAAAAACAAAAAACAAAAAACAAGAAGAAGAAGAAGAAGAATGGTGGTACCTTCAATTCTTGCAAATGAGGGTTTCTCCCGTTGTCTTCGATTCTTTCAGACGGTGGCCGGCGGGATGACGACAGTGGTGACAGTGCGTGTTTATGGCTGTGAAATGAAGGTTTGCAATAGGGTTTCGCCGGAAAGAATGGAGCTGATCGATCGATCAGTCATGGAGAGAATGGCTGTGAAACGAGGGCTTGGCTCCTCTGAAAATCGATCAGTCACGGAGAGGAGAGAATGGCTGTGAAACGAGGGCTTGGCTCCTCTAAAAATCGATCAGTCACGGAGAGAATGGCTGTGAAACGAGGGCTTGGCTCCTTTGAAACTCGATCAGTCACGGAGAGAATGGCTTTTGAACAAGGGTTTGGCTCCTCTGAAATTCGATCCGTGCACGGAGAGAATATGGGTTTTGAACGAGGGATTCTCATATTTTCAGAGGGAATGCTAGCAATCGCGCCAAATGTTCACGAGAATTTTGGGGAGCTGAAGAGTTTTAAGTAAACGGTGCCGTTTTGCTACCTCAATGTAAATTTTTTTTAAAAAGAGTAAACCTAATAAAACGGTCGGCAAGAAGGGTTTTAACGAGGGTTTTTCAAAGACGAGGGGTTTTATACAACCCTCGTCTTTTCTAGCCTCTTAAGGAGTTTTTTTTTTTTTAAAACCCTCGTTTTTAAAAAACAGTTATATATTCCAAAAAATCATAGTGATCCAACGGTTAGATTTTAAAAAATGTCACTATAAAAACAGTTATATTTAATTTTAATTAATAAAAAATATAATAGTTCTTCAAAATGATATTTTTCAAAAACTAACCGTTGGATCACTCCAATTTTTTTCATACATGACAAACATAAGATAAGTATATAATCTAACGGTTGGTTCCTCAAAATATTCAACCTACGAGGGTATTTGAAAACAAGTTGTAAACATAGGTGTCAAAATAGGGTGTAAAAAAAGAACTTGTCCCAATAGTCTATTTTCTATATATATATATATATTCTCCTAAAATAAAAGAAAAGACTAGGGTCTTAAGAACAGTAGTCTTTTCTTATCATTTAACTAGGTATTTAAAAAACCCTAGTCTTTGCTTACCTTTTAACTAGAGTTTTATAAAACACTAGTCTTTTGTTGGTAACAAAAGACTAGTGTTTTATAAAACCCTAGTCTTTGCTTACCTTTTAACTAAGGTTTTATAAAACACTAGTCTTTTGTTGGTAACATAAGACTAGTGTTTTATAAAACCCTAGTTAAAAGGTAAGCAAAGACTAGGGTCCTATGAATCGTAGTCTTTTCTTACCTTTTGACTAGGGTTTTAAAAAACCCTAGTCGTTTCATACCTTTTAACTAAGGTTTTAAAAAACACTAGTCTTTTGTCTACCAAAATCGTAGTCATAGCCCTTTATTCTTGTAGTGAAGGTCTTACTTAAACTCTACATGTCATGCACGAATTCCCATTTAGATCTACTAATGAGCACTGAAACCATTTTGTAACACCCCAACCTAACATTCGTACTAACCCTTCCGGATAGGTTTACACGTGTCAAGTTGGAGACACAACCTGTTCTGCTCATCCATATTTCCTCATGAGAGATAAAGAATATATATAACAATATGAAATGTCATGTACAAACATTATGTCCCAAATGTTTAATATAATTCAATAAATCAAATTATAATATAAGCCAACATCCCTGGCAAGATAGGCATTTAATAATCTATCTCAAAACACCAAAACCAATAATTATATGCATAAGCATATAATACATAACTATTACATATATATAATAAATGCAATATTGCCAAAAGCTTGGTCAACAGTCTCCAACTACAAGGTTGTGCCAAACTGAAATGCAAACTCCCAGGTCTACCTATAAATCTGCTGCATAAAAGCAGGAATGAGCTTCAACTTGCTCAGTAGAATTAATATAACATTTACAAATTAACAATAACACATGGATACCTGGAATATGTAAAATAATCTTGTTTTCCATAATTACAATAACAGTTATAAAACATTATAAAGAACAATTCAAAACATGTATGTGTGGACTTTCAGTGAAATCATAACCAATTTCATTTCATCAAACCGTTCCATTTTCAATTTCATTTGTTCACAATCCATATCAGTCAATTCATTCCTTGGCTCACGAAAGTATCAGAGCTGTCTTTCAGGCTAACAAGCCCCTAGCGCAGCATTCTAGCAATAATACATAACCATAAATAGGTTTTTTCTCGAGAGTATAAGCCACTTGCATGGGTTATTTCCTTCGGCTCCGCTCTATGGCTCCACCCAGGACACGAGGCCCTTATTTGTTTCCTTCGAGGTCCGCTCATTGGCTCCACCTCAGGACACTTGGGCCCTTAAAATTTCCTTCGAGTCTTACCCAGGACACTACGCCCTCTTGAATACTAATTGAGCCAAATATATATATTCCATTGAATTTCATTGCATAATAATAATATCACATTTGGCCAACCTGCCATAAATCATTTCTATGCATTTTATTGCATATCATATTCCATTTGCATTCTATCACATTTCCAAATATGCATAATTTATTGTATAACGCATATATCTTTTTCAATAATCATTTCTTAAAACAAATATTGTTTTAAAATAAGTCTAAACAGTCATTTCATATGCCATCATAGTTTATGATAAATAATTCATAAAGCATTGTATATTCCATTGTTCAAAACAATTCCTGAGTCACCGAGTGTGTACAATAGTCTCTTTTCAAATCAATTACTTTGAATCGAAATCAGGGAAATAACTTACCAAAATATCCTTAGTAAATCAGTTTGATATTAGCCCATAAAAAAAAATTCATAAAACTTTTAATATAAAAGCACCATCTCTACATTTATAAATGATTCATGATTTATAAATATTTTTAGATAAAACCTTCCATACAGTTCTTCAGAAACATAAACATACTTTAGAAACTTTTCAACATCATATCTTGATGTTTATTTCATAAACTTGCCACACAGTTTAATAGTTCATAAGCAATATATCCCATGTATCCATTTCTTAATATTATAAGCAATAGAGTTTAAAAGACATATCATTTGTAAAGCATTCCAAAATATTGCATCATTATCAATAGTACAAGGTTACTTATTCCTACCTCGATACCACAGTGTATTCCAAACCAACTCGGCTCCACAAGCCTCCCAAATGCAATGTTCATGCATCCTTATGCAAGTGGTTCTCAGAAGAACCTTTCAAACTGAAAACAACATATAATGCAAGTATAGAATCAAAAAAAAAAAAAAATCAAAGGATCTAAAAATCCCAAAAACATAACAATTCTTACTTCTAAACCGTTCACTCACGAACTTACGGACCAAATTCCAAAAAATGCCAAACCAAAGGCCTTTAAACTGTAAAGACATATCCCTAAGTATGTAAAGATGCTACATATCGAATTTCATGGGCAAATGCCAAAAAATTTAAGAGATACGTATCGAAGAACATGAATGGTACAATGAAGGGAAAATCTGGTATTTTCTAAAATAACTCTCTCTCTAAAATTTATTTGACTCCAAAACCATCAAATTTAGAAACTAGATTTCATAAGCTTTCCGTGAATATAAAGAACACCCAAATCCGAGTCCGGATGCAAAAGATACAAGCGTTTGAAGTTAGGATCATGAAATAGAATTTTCTGCAAAACAGGCAAAGAGTCGACTGTTTGAAGCAAGGAGTCGACTGTTTTCCCGATAAATCTGAAAACCAGGGTATTTTTGAGCTACAAAACCACCCCAAAACCCAAAATATTAACCATACACAATTCATCCTCCCCTGATAACCCAAAACAAGAATCAAAATCATCTAAACTTATCATCAAAACCCAAAAACAAGAAACAAAGCTCATGAATTCACCATGAACAACCTCAAAACTCTTGCACAAACCCATAAACAAGCTTCTTCAACCTCAAACTCCAACCAAAATCCATCACAACCATGAATCCACTCCAAATATACCATTTAAACAGAAAACCCTCAACAAAAACTCACATCTAAGCATCCATAAACCACAAATCCGAAAATTACATAGATGAAAACTAAATCAAACATATATAAACTTACCTTCACACTAATAGCATAAACTCCGGTGAATTCCGGCAACCAATTCCGGCAAATTGCTGCTCCCTAGCTCATTGCCACTCTGTCGGTCTCTCTCGAGCTCTCCTGAAACTTCCCAGTAGAATAAAACCAAATGGATGAGTTTAAATCTTTTAAACTTATCTAATGCCAATCTTGTAAATATTTCAAAGTTTTTTTTTTTTAAACAAAAATACTATTATAAAAACACGGGTTATCACAGATTGAGTATGATGGGAGAATTGACATTCTTCATTGGACTTCAAATCAAGTAAACCAAAGAAAACATTTTGATCAATCAAGCTATGTATGTGAAGGACATGTTAAAGAAATTTGGCATGGAAGGTGTGAAGTCCAGTCCTACACCAATGAGCCCCACAACTAAGCTTGACCTTGATGAAAATGGTAAGAAGGTAAACCAAAAATTGTATCGAGGTATGATTGGTACTCTTCTTTATTTAACCGTAAGTATACCGGATATTATGTTTAGTGTATTCTTGTGTGCTAGATTTCAAGCTAATCCCATGGAATCCCACTGTGAACCCGCCACCTCGCTGTTAAAGCTTTTTGAATTGGATTCACTATCATCATGGATTGTAGATAATTATCCTTTTCTATTTATCCTTCTCTTTTATCTACTTATTTATCCTTCTCTATTATCCATTCAAGATCATCCAATCCTAATCATCATTCTCTATTGTGGGAGTCCACTCAGATTGGGTTTTGAAAAAGGAAAAGAGTATGAAAAAAATTGGGAGTCGCCACCTTATTTTTAAGGAATAAGGAAACCATAAAAAAGTGTTTTATTTTCAATAAAACAATGACTCCATATTTTAAGGAAAGGCAAGTCTTCGAACTAAAAATTGGATTCAGGGACTAGGTTATAAGATAGGTGAAAGAATACCACATGGAATCGCAGCGGAAGGATGTATTTTAAAAATTTCCATGGTACTCATCCCAAGAATCAAACTCTAACGATGAATCGAATCTAACTTTAAATAAAACAATAAATAAAGCTTACTTGTTCTTTGATGTTCCTTTGCAATGCTCGTCCTCTTCGATGATCGTCCTCGCAAAAACTCCAAGCCCCAAAAGTATGGCGGCCTCCAATGAAAGTCCACACGAACACAAGAGTTGATGAACCTTCTTGATCTTTCAACACTTTGAAAAAGCAAGCATTGAGAGGGAGAGAGAGAGAGTGGCAGCACTATTGGGAGAGAGAGCTTGATGACTTGCACTTAAACCCTAATAGGGTTCCCTCCTTATATTTAATCCATCTCCTCTTTTGGAG
The DNA here is from genome assembly GCA_017140935.1 of Hamamelis virginiana. Lineage (NCBI taxonomy): Eukaryota > Viridiplantae > Streptophyta > Magnoliopsida > Saxifragales > Hamamelidaceae > Hamamelis > Hamamelis virginiana. The sequence continues at coordinate 308,860 of JAESVK010000669.1, read as the reverse complement.
TGTTTGGTTACTAGTGCTAGCATGACCATTAACCCCATTTAGGTACAAAACACTCTTGAATTAGATATTCTTTTGACTCTTAATTAATTAACCATTAATTAATTAAAGTCAAACATATATTAATTAGAGTGTACCCCTCTCACAAGTTCAAGAACCTCACTTATGTCCTTATGTGTGTGACCCATTGGGTTCATCTCAACCTAGTAGTGGCAGGGGACATCTCAATGTCTCCCAAAATAGAAACTTTCTATTTTTAGGTTCGATTGGAACAATTCCAATTTTGCCCTCAATGATAACTCTTATCACTAGGCCTTCACTAGTCATGAGTGACATCTAGCAATATGTCATGACGTACCCTAGGTGTGGGTGAATATACGAACGTGTAAATGAACCCTTCGTGCTATAGATAATCCCTTCGTGCTATAGATAATCTCAATTAGGTATACCCTTGAAACACTTTTCTTGGTAACCTTCTGGTTTGGCCAAATACTCCATTGAGATAGTATCTATGAACTAACTAAGACATTCGCCCTTTCATATTAAGGGTGGTGATCCTCTGTTGCACACTCACCTATCTTCATGCATAACTTACTAGAGCCAATGAGAACCAATTACATCCTTATGGTTAAGGGTGTACGAGACACTATCAAACCCTAGCAATTCATGCATAAGATAACAAGTGGTGTCTCAAGTCTAAGGATTACAATTGTGACTATACACATGAGCAACTTTTGACATACAAATAGAATTCCATAAGCTGTACTCATATTGGTCACGTTCGGTGTACTTGTTCTCTAACAAGCACCCACAGGTTTACTATAGTGTCTCTACACAGATGGTTCGAGACTCACTATCCTCCCATGGAGCTAGTATAACCTGTGCTAATCTTAACGGTTTATAATCGTCTAAATATATAAACCTATGATCAGGAACTGGTTTAGGATAGATATACTTGAGAGTTGTAAGTCTCTCTATCTCAACACTTGAGATACTACTCTCTATCATACTATCCAAGGACTTTATCATGAACAGTAATTAAACATAAGTTTACATGATAAAATTAGCCATATCATTAATGAATAAAGTTTTATACATGATTATATAATGAAATATAAGTTCCCTAAACACAACCAAACAATTGGTTTTAGGGCATACTTCTAACAATAGGAAGGTTCCAGGAAGCATCCTGTAGGCACCTATCTCACCCTAATTAAAGGTCTCCTAATTACTTTTGGGCTTTATCAAAATCTTATAAAAAACAACCCTAATTATCTAATCAACCAAGAAGATATGAATAATAATATATAATAATAATAGATAATAATAAAAAATCAAACACAATCCTAAAGACCTTAGGAGACTCACAGTTAACCTAAGATTGGACTAGTGCCCTATTGGCTGCCTACGTACTTTACCAGTGTCCTGATAGAGTTCAAAGTCCGTCGTAGTTCGAAAACCTAGGATTCTCCTATTGTAGTGAACTACACCATTAGAGGCATTCTACCCTATCTAAGACTCTATCTTCGAGAGTTTATTTCTGTTTAAAATACTTCAACATCCTAAGTGGGAGTTTCATCTCGAAACAATTTCTTAAATTCCAATTTCATCAAGAAAACTTTCTCGAAAATAGACTCCTAAATAGGCTAAAATTCCTAATTTGATGTAGTTCTTACAACAAAGAAGAATCCTAAGTGGAGTCAAGTGACTCCCCTAACCTAGAGTCTCTAACTACAACCTAAATTAGTCTAAACAACCTAGACTACTAAAATAATGCGTGCTGGAAATTATGAAAAATGCATAAAAAAAAACAACAAAACAATTAATAAAATGCATGAGAAATGTCCAAAATGCAATCTAATTATTCTATGTGAACATAAGCATGTTTCTAGGTTGATTTGATCCTAAAAAATGGCTTTTAATCCACTTTAAGGTGAATTTCAAATTCTGGACAGAATTGAAAGTCACCAAAAATGTGAATTAAAACTCATGAAAACAATAAAAGAAAATAGGTAAATGACCTATAATGCATTCTAATATGATGTACTAAAACTACCATATATAAAACGATACAAAAAATGGATTAAGAATGGTGACTAAGTCACATTAAAGTAGATATTCAAATATGGATATATTTGAATATTCACTTTAAATGGCTTTAAGACCATTATTAATTCACCAAAAATACTAAATGAAAGTGCTAACATGCGAGTTAAAACAATGGACTAAAACCCTATATGCAAAACTACTCAAAACGACCAAACATTATGCTTAAAACCATTCAATTTAACACAAGGGAAGAAACTTACCTTTGCAATGCTCCCTCGAACACAGTTCATATCATTCCATATTTCAAGTGTTGATAAGGAAAAGCAAGATTAAAAAAGAATGGTATAAACAAACCAAAACATGAATCCATCCTAAGACACTAATATGCAACTCCTAAACTCATAAAAAAACATTCAAACTTTCATCCTAACATGCATTCCTATATAAAAATAGAAAATCATATATGTTAAACTACTCCTAACATGCATTATAAACATAAAAATAATCCTAAACATATTCCTATTAACCCTTAATAACTAGCATGCTCAAAAACACATAAACAAACTCAAACTTTAATCATACAAAACTCATAAACACAGAAACTTACATGCTAACAAATTGAAACCTACATGCAATAAACAACTAACCCTTTACTCCTAACCATGAATACTCAACCTAAGCATCCATTCCTAGTATAGCATGTACATGGAAAAAGAATGAAAGAGAAGACAAAAAGAAGAAGAAGAAGAAACATGCAGATTTTAACTATGTTATGCAACTCATCAAAATAAACACAATAGTGGGTTAAGCTTACCTCTTTGCCTTCTTCTTCCTTGCTCCTAGCTCTTTTCTTTAAGCACCAATGGCCTCCAAATTCGTAGCTAGGGTTCTAGGTGTAGCTCTAGGGTGCCAAATCTCTCAAACCAAAATTCAGTCCCCCTAAACTGGTTCATAAGTGATGTATATATAGAAGAGGCTTCAATTTGATCAATGGTTCTCATTAAAACCATATGGAATGATCCAAGGGTCTTAAATGAGTCTTCCAAAGTCCCCAAGGTCGAGCTAAACCCTTTAGATAGAGTTTGGAAGAGTCCCAAGCGGATAAAACTCTTAAAACTCACAAAAATTGGCGGAACTAGGCAAAAGGCTCGGTTGACCGTCCACCCTAGGATGGTTGGCCGTCCACCATGGATGGTTGGCTGTCCCTAGGGGGACGGTCATCGGGCTCTAGTGCAAAAAATCCAAGTTTTGGGCCCGTCTCAGCCCATTTCGACCCGGTTTCGGCTTTTTTCGGCTTTTCGGGCCCGTTTCAAGTCCAAATTTGACGATTCAAGAACCAAAACGACCGTGATTTGATTCTCCATGTTTTGAGAATTGTTTGAAGAAAAATGCATTGACCTCAATCAAAGATTTTAGGAAAAAGTCAACCGATTAGCTGTTTTGGGCCTGTTAAACCCGGTTAGGGTTTTGAAATCCACTAACGATTGCTCTCGAAATCATTTCTACTTCTCAAAACAAGTTTTAAAACATTTTAATAAAGTGTTTTGAAGCTTTTGAAGGTTTTGGTTTGATAAAAAGATCGAATCACGGTCATTCCCTGTTGAAACCCTAATCTGAGCTAAAAAATGGCTCTTTGGGCCTTAAGAGCCGAACATGAGCCCAAAGGCTCTATGGACCTTACCACTGTTCATCTTATCTACCAAACACACCCTAAATATCTATGCCAAACCCATAGGATAATTCGGGACAAGGTTGATAGTCATTCGGAGCTTTTGTGATCCAAAGGACAATGCTGCCTTTCAAATCACAAAAGTCCTTATTACCTATCAAGCCTGACTTGGAATTTTATGAAATTTAACAGGGACATTCCTAGACTCACTAAAAAATAAATGCAAAAAGAACCAATTCAATCGGACCTAAAAGCTCACATGCGATAATGACCTCTAACTAACTACAAAAAATATTACTATGGACGACTTAGGGTTTTGATACCCTATTCTACCTTAAATCATAGGCAACCAACCATGACTCTACTCAGGGTCAAAAATGGATGTCTACAGAAGCCCCTCGTTGATATTCATGGCTTCGCTAGTGGATAGCAATGAAACAAAATGACATCACATCTTTGCCACGACAAAAGAGGGATAATCAAACCAACTACTCACAAACGTTGATCAAATTATCATTATTGGAAGTCACACTTTCAATTATCTTATCCTAGGAGTCAACAACTCTTCTTGGAAAACTCATTTTCCAATTATCTTAGGGGACCACAGTCCTTCTTGAAAGTCACACACACACTTCCAATTATCTTAGGGGAGTCAACGACTCTTCTTGGAAAACTCATTTTCTAATTATCTTAGGGGACCGCAGTCCTTCTTAGAAATCACACACACTTCCAATTATCTTAGGGGACCGCAGTCCTTCTTAGAAGTCAAACACACACTTCCAATTATCTTCAAATTTGCCAATATTCCTTTGATAACTTCATGTTATCACCAACATATGCATCCCACAATATCATCAATATCAAGTAACATCATTCTTATATACATTCCATGTATATTTCTCAACATCTTATGCAATTCACAAAATCTTATTGATTTAAGCCTTCATGATGGGCCTTTTTACACTCAAAACCTTCCATAGGATATCACAACTTCTAAATTCCCTTCATGGGCCTCACAATCTCATCACTTCACTTGTATTTATGATCATTTCATGATTATAAACTTTGTTCACACACCACTTTCATCATTCATTTCCATATTTCATGGTTTTCAATCAAAAAATTATCATTTTATGTGAACTTTTCCATTCACAATTACTTAATTCTCATCTTTGCAAGTGCAAACCCTTCATTATTTCTCATCCATGCATCAAATAATCTTCAATCTCAATCAAATAAACTTTCCCAAATCAAAATTTGAAAGAAAATTGATCAAAATAGGTCAAAATAGGCCAAAAATGGGCTTAATGGGCCTCAAAACCCAAAATATCTCAAAATTGGGCTGAAAAATGGGTGACCATCCACTTGAGGATGGCCAACCGTCCCTGGTGGATGGCTAGCCATCCTCTAGTGGACGGTTACCCGAGCCCTCATCTCCCATTTAAGTCATTTTGCCCCCTATTTGCCTATTCACTTCATCTCATCCTCATTTTGGCACTTTCTCTCTCTAAAATTTCCAATTTTCTTCAAAATCCATCAAATTTGATTTCATTGCATCCAAATCAATCTCCAAACCATTCTAGTGTTGCTACACACTTCAATTTCTAAATAAAAAACTAGGTATCATCACCCTTGATTTCAAATTTGGGTTCCATTACCCAACACAAACCTAAATACCTATTTACAAGCTTTCTTTGATTCCTAATCACTATGGCTAATAGAAGATATGAACTTTCAAAGTATCCATTCTTGGAGATGAAGAGGTATAAAGTGCCACCATATGATCCCAACAACACAAGTTTGCTCTTGGAGCCCCAATCTCACATTTCCTACATCCATACTACACAAGAGGTAAATTTACTTTTCATGCACTTTTCTTGAATCCTCAATGTCTTGGTGCTTTAATATTGATCTTTGGATGTTGTTTGATGACTCTTATTCATGAGATTTGTATTTGGCAAAGCTTGGGAGCCCCATTTCATTAACTTCATAAGCTTGAAATGTTGCCCACCAAGTGTTTGATAAAATTCCCAAGAGACTAAAGTTTTGATTTTTAACTCAAACTCTTCATGTCATGATTCAAATATGTTTCTAACATCACTTGGATACTTTCAAAGCATCATGACAAGTTTTCAAAATTCATTTCAAACATATGTACACCAAGTGTTTGATAAATGCCTAAAAGGACTAACATTTTTTTTTTTCAATTCAAACTCTTCATGTCATGATTCAAATATATTTCTAACATCATTTGGACACTTTCAAACCATCATGACAAGTTTTCAAAACTCATTTCAAACATATGTACACCAAATGTTTGATAAAATGCCCAAAAGGGGGCAATTTCAAATTTTTAAAGTAATTCATCATGTCATGTCTTTCCAAATGTTTTAAAAACATTTTTTTTCATATCATGACAAGTTTCCAAAACTATTTCAAGTGTGGACACATTCAAAATTTCCATGAATTAAGACTTAGCTCATTTTCTCACTCAAATCAATATTCATTTAAATATATCATTTTCATGGCTTTTAAGTGGTTTTACTTCAAAACTTACTCATGCTAAGTACTCAATTCAAGATTTCTATTTCAACTCTATTCTCTTGGGGTTTTCATTTCAATCCATTTCTCATGAAATATCAATGAATTATGCTAACTCTTAAAGTAAAATCAAAAGCACAAAAATTAACCCACAAAATGACACATTTTCATAAATGTTTATACTTTGCCATCTCAAAACTTGATTTGTCATTCTTGCTTTACTATTTGTTCTTAGCGATTTATTTTCAAAAAAATAGCCACAACTCATCTCTATTATACATCTCTAATCCATTGATCCTTATTTTTTGCAGCCGAACATCGACATTAGGACTCGGTCCTCTTTGCAAGGCATTATCACTTGGTGGCTAAAAATGGATACATTCCAACCTCAAGCCAAAGCAATTATCAGAAAAACAAGCTTTGGGGAATTTATTGACTCCCTCTGGCATGATCAAACGGATATGCAGGCTTTTATAGCCTTGTCTGAGCTATGGTGGGATACCACCAACACTTTTCACTTTGAGTTTGGGGAAATGACTATGACTCCACTCGATTTTACCATGATTACGGGGGTATCCATCAGTGAGCGTCCCTTGGATTTCTATGAAGATGCGTACCGCAACCCTGCCTATTTAGAAACCTATCTTGGGGTTGCTGACTTTGATATTATTAAGAGATCAGTTCGCATGAATGCTCTCTTTACTACTTTCAGTAACATACCTGACGAGGAGGAGGAGAACGACTCTAGTTATATTGTACGAGCTTTCCTCTTGTACGTACTGTCATGTACTTTCTTCACAGGCACCGCTGATTTCGCCCCTCTAGGCTTCCTTGCAAGCTTGGAGAACATTGCTCATATCCCTCGCTATGACTGGGGTGGCGCTGCCTTGGCCACGATGTATAAATCCATGAGCAATCGGTCTCGAGGAGTCTGTCCAGACTTTGGAGGCATGGGATTCATCTGGGAGGTATACACACATACTTATGACATCTCAAATTCTTCTTTAATTACCTCTGACATCATGTCTTTTCCATAGATATGGGTTTACAAGTACCTTCGCCTGAATCGCCCTATGCTCGCTGCTGGCGACATGTCTTGGCCCATTCTCGCTCGATATGCTCCAAATCGAGGAGAGAGTGCGGGCACCCACAGGCATGATTATGCCTATAGTCACTCCATCCTTGCCGGGATGCATTCCAACATGGTAATCATCTTTGTCTCTACTACTTTCCCACAATGCTCAAACTTTTCTCTAACATGTCTTGTTTTCAGGTGAAATGGAACCCATGGCGCTATTGGAAGGACAACATGCGAGTTCAGCTTAGTTCTGTGGTCGAGATGTCCCACAAGAGGATCATATTTGATGGGCCTTCTGGCAGATATTGGTACCTCGGAGAGAGGGTACGTGCTCAGGTCTGTGGAGCCTTCTCAGCTGCTCGTGTGCCTCATGCACCTCCTCCATATATGCGGTATGTCAACAGCCTGACAGGTCATGCCTTAGTCAGTGCTATGTCTGGTGTGATTGCAGACGCCTTTTATCACCAGCACGAGGATTACCATGTTAGATGTATGCCCTAAAACCAATCCTAAAGAGCATATCTATTTCATATTAGGATAAGAAGGTATTACTTGTCGTTTATATATTCAATTATATATACGATAATGTCCATGAATAAATGATAAGAGAAATATGTATCTCAAGTTATTGGGATATGGAGACTCATATTTTCCATACACATTTATTCTAAAAGAGTTCCTACTCATAGGTTTATTAAAGAGAACATTTATTAAACCGACAAGAGTAGCACATATTTAAGCTAACTCCATTGGGACGATAGGTAGTCTTTCCTATCAGTGTAGTGACACTTAGGTTAATCTGTGGGTTCATGTTAGAGAACATGTACACTGAACTTGATCTGCTAGAATATTCCTATGGAGATAAAGTCAGAGGAATATTTTTATGTTACATTAATTTACTTGGTAATCCTAAGACCTCAGACACCATGGATGTCTTATGCCTGTATTGTTAGGGTTTGATAGTGTCTTATACAGCCTTACCCTAAGGTTGTAGTTGGCACTCATTGGCTCTAATAAGTTTTGCATGAAGACATATGAGTGGTCAATAAGGAATCATTACTCTCATTGATAAGAGAGAGAATGTCAGGGTCAGTTCTCAAAGATAACTCTCAATGTGAATCTCTGGCCAGAGTGATAGGTGAACTATGAAAGTGTTTCATAGGGTTCATCTTATTGAGATTATAATTTGATATGACAAGAAAGTTAAGATAGGGTTTTGACTTATATCCATACCCTAAATATCTTAACTATGACATTAGGGGATGAATGATTAAGTAACAAGAATGGTTCACATAGTTTTACTATTCACCCAAACCTAGGGCATGTCATGACACATTGCTAGACGTCATTTATGACCAGTGAAAGCCTATTGATAAGTGTTATCAATGAGGGCATAAATGGAATAGTTTCAATTAAACCTTAAAATAGAAAGTTTCTATTTTAGGAGACATAGAGATGTCCCTAGTCACTGCTAGGTTGGGGTGAACCCAATGGGTCACACACAAACAAAGAGCATAAGCAAGTCTCTTGAATTAAAGAGAGAAGGGAATTTTCTAAAACTAATTCTATTAATAACCTTATATATTAATTGTGAATATATATAAGGAATTAAGTTATATATTAATTATTAATATATAAAAAGAATTAAGTTACTTTCGGAAATAAGTATTAAATAGAAACCCTAGGGATTTTCTATAAATACTAGATGATAAGACATGCTAGCACTAAGCCTCCCATTTATCAAATTAGAGAAATAGTTTATCTCCCCTCTCCAAGCTTGATTCTTCCATTGTTGAGAAGCTCCAAGTATTCAAGAGGTCATGTGTTCGTGTGGATACAGTTGGAGGCTTCATCCGTTTGAAGCTCGGGTTTATCAATCACAAATCGAAAGGTTAACCAAGTAAGTTTTATTTATGTTTGATAAATATGTATGCTTGTTTGTAAATCACATGTCCCTATGCTTGTTCGAATCCTGCCAGGATATTCGATGATGGAATCATTTATATAAAAAATTTATTTTTTCTTCCGCTGCGATTCCATGATTTTCGAATAAAACTTTCAGTGGTATCAGAGCCGTATCAAGCATGCATGTGGTTTGATAATGGTTTGCAATGGTTTAATTAATTAAAATCAAGAAAAACCATGGTTTTGGAAACCATAGTGAGTTTGGCAATGGGGTTCTCTTAAAATCCTTTGAGTTTTGTTTTTATGGCAACTAGGGTTTGTTAGAAACCCTAGCAAGGTCACGGCCATGTGAGGAGGCAGCCCTATAAGGTTCGGCTACTAGGGTTTTTACCCCTATGTTGTTTTGTTTTGAGATTTTGATAAAACTCTTAAAAAGTTTTTTGGGTTTTCTCTCAAATCTCTCTATCAATTTCGGACCCCCTAGGGTTTACTCCCTATATGATTAGATCATAGGTTTGATCTCCATGGTATGAAGATGCTTTGATGATGATCAAATCTCCCCAAAAAGGTACGGCCTCTCTCTCCTCTCTCTCTCTCTATTTCGGCCTCTTAGGGTTTATGAACCCTAACTTTGTTCTTTAATTGTTTGATACTTGATTTAGGTTTTAGAAACTTATTCATGATCATCCATGGTTGATTCTTTAAGTTTGAGAAACCCTAGGATCATATGGATGAAGTTCTTGATTTTAGAAATAAAGAACAATACTTGATTTTGAGAAAATTGGGTTTAATGGTGATTAGGGTTTTAGGAAACCCTAACTAGGGTTCACGGCCATGAGGGTTTCCCACCCTCTAGGCCACGGCTACTAGGGTTTAATAACCCTAGATCATAGTTACATGAATCTTGATTCTTTTTAAAATATGTTTTAATTGATTCTTGATGATTGCAATTACTTGGTTTAAATTTGTTTAAACTTGTGTTTTTAATGGAGTTCATGTTAATATGTTTAACAATGGTGATTTAGGGTTCTTAGAATCCTTGATATCATCATCAATGGTGGCTGGTTTTAGGTTTTAGAAACCCTAAACCAAAATAGGAATATTTATTGATTTGTATTAGGAATCCCTAATTGTCAAACTAAGAAATCCCTAGTTTCTATTTTGAGATTATTTGATTTATGAAAGTTTTATAATTTTGATTTGATTCTTTCTTATTTTAAATGATTTTAATTTAGATTATAATGTAGCATATTTAGTGTTTATGGAAACCCTAAAAGGGTTGTATTAAGGTAAGGTTCTTTAACCCTAACCCTAGCACACTCTCTCTCTCATTCTATACCTTACGGCCACATGGGTTTGGAACCCTATTGTGCCTTATTTTATTTTATGTTTTCATAATCTTATGTTATTCATATGTTTTATAAAGTGTTTATAAAGTTTTCAAAATAAATTTTATTGTTTTTGAAAATTAAAAATAAAGAACATATAGATTTGATGAAAAAGTGTTTTACAAAACAATTTTAGTGTTCTTGAGAGATTGTGCAATTCATGTGATGAGTTATTGTTTTTAATTGCTTAAAAACATTTAGGGATGTTGCTAGGTGATATATAAGTATGTTAAAATCATTTTAGCATAATTATATATTGCATAGATTAATTTTAAAATAGTTTTAGAATTAAAACTGGGTTGCTGTTTTTTCTGGGCAGCAACTATGAAGCTTTTGAAAAATCCATGGAAAATTGTTTCTGGGATTTTTGAAGCATGCCACCTATTGACTTCATTAATATTAGGTCTTAACAAAGTCTAGGAAGAGTTCCCATGATTTTTAATGACCTATAATAGCCACACTAGATTTTTTGTGATTAAGAGTCAAATCTGGAAAATCTGACTCTCCATCGTAAAATGTCTCTAATTGATACTAAACGTTGGAATCAAGTCTTGAGACCCCTGCCATTGTTTAGAGGACTGAAAAACCTAGTGAATTGAAGTGTTTCCATGACTTAGTTCATTTTAGGTTAAGCCATATAAAGCCATTTGTGAACAAATTCCAGAATCTGCCATGGTTTGGAGTTAGTGTCACAAAGTGCTTTAAAGTGATACCAAATGTTGGAATCACTAAACGAGACCTATGCCATTTGAAAGAGGACTGAAAATCCTTGTGAAATAAAGTATTCTCACATTTTAAAAGTTTATTTTAATATAGGAAAGTTTAGTCCCAAAATAGTAGCTAAATTCTTAGTTTTGTGAAAAACTGGGTTTGTGTCTTTTTATAAATTTTGGTATTGAGATATTATTTAATTCCTTCCTCATAGGTTAATGTTGATTAATCCATAATGCATATTAAAGTATTAAATGCAAGATAGGAATTGTGAGAATAATTTCTCAAATTAAATTCTAATTATTTAAAACCCTAATAGAGTTAATTAGGAGTTTTATTTATGAAAAGACACTAATATTATCATATGAGATATGATGGGATTATTGGGATTATTTCAAATGAGATTAAAATTACTTTATTATTGTTATGAGATAATAATAATAACATTGACTTTAATTAATTAAATGCCATTGCCATCATTGCCTTTCTTTTGTTATTGTTTTTATTTATGCAATGTGAATGTATAAATATGAATGGATGATTGTGGACTTAAGACCAATTAAATAAGATGTGATTGGCCGCATTGGATGTGTTTGGTTTATTTTAATGGGTTGTATTTAAAGTAGCTTAAATGTTGGTGATGTAATTAATTTGAGGCTTGCACGCCTCTTTCCCTCTCAATCCCTATGTATCCCCTATCTCCTTAAACACATTCTTTCTTTTATTTTAAATGTAATATTTGATACTTGGTGGAGCATGGTGGACTTGAGGTGCATGGTGGAGTCTTGTTCGAGAGGAAAAGCAAGGGCTTGAGAAGGACTTGGCGAAGACTTTAAGACTCTTCAAAAATCTTTTAGTCTTGATGTAATAGTTACATAATTTTAATTGCGATCACCTAACCCTCATTATAGACCTAAGGTTCATCTTTTTGGCTCAAAGTTTGAACCCACCCTAAAAGTCCATAATCAATCCAAGGCCCATTAATATATGTGATGTATGCTAGTTAGATGGCCTTGACCTAACATATTATATGTTCAAGATGAATCCACCCTAGCCTCTAGAACGACAGTGGGAGGATAATCGAGAACTAATGATAAAGTAGGACTAAACCTTTATTATATATATGTTTGATATATATGTGATGCATGTGATGTATGTTCATTTAAAATGAGACCATTTTACAAAACCCCTTTAATTCAAAAATTAAGTTGTAAGGAAGAGGCCTTGGGCTTTATCCTAGCTTCCCATCAATACATGATAGGTGGATTCTTATGGTGGATATGTTTGGCTACAGATATGCGGGAACATGTTCATCCTGAGGGTTCATACTATCTTGTTTTAATATTGGATATTATAAGGTGCGATAATGGTGTATCCCAAGAACCTATTATGTGAGAGGTGCAACATTCAATTGACCATACTTATGTGAATGATGGGTGTGACTTAACTAAAGAGTATTATGTGAGGATACTACAATTTAGAGGCTAAAGGATGATTGGAATTTTCTTTAAGAAGCATTAGGATAAGAGTTATCCACTCATTAAGGGTTAGTACCCAAGAACCTATTATGTGAGGATTACTAATTCTTAATGGGACCCCAATCCCTGCTATGGAAATTCAGATGATGAAATTCTCGAGTCTCATCTAAGGGAGTATGAGATTTGAATCAAATAGTGGGAGGTACCATAAGACTTAAAAACCAATAGGTATTTATGGTTTAAATAATATGAAATTTACTATTATTTTCTGTTGTAGATAGCTCCACTAAACCCATTTTCTAGAATCCTTGATGATAATCGTTTGACTGGTCCAAATTTCAATGACCGGGTTAGAAACCTGAAAATAATCTTGGCTGCTGATAAAATTGAATATGTTATCAAATCTCCATGCCCCAATGCTTTACCTGAAGGGGCATATGAAGAGGAGCGAGACACTTACAATAAGTGGCTTGAGGATGATGTGCAAGTCAGGTGCTACATGATGGCATCGATGACCAACGAACTCCAAAGGCAACATGAGGTTATAGACAACGCATATGCGATCCTCAAGAATCTTAAGGAGTTATATGAGTCACAAAACAAAATTGTAAGGTACAATGCTGTAGGTGATCTTTTCTCTACTAAGATGGTGGAAGGGACATCAGTTAATGAGCATTGCCTCAAGATGATCCGGAACATCCGCGCTCTTCATGATCTAGGAGTCGAGATCAATTCGGAGATGAGTACTGATATTCTACTTCATTCACTTCCTTCAACCTTTAAATAATTCATCATGAACTTTCACATGACTGATGTGAATGATAAAGTTTCACTAACTAATTTGATGAATATGTTGAGTACTGCTGAGGAAACCTTGAAAAAGGATTCCAAAGGGAATATTTTGGCTATAGATGGGGCATCGACTTCTAAACCCAAGTCCAAGGGCAAAGGTAATAAGAAGAAGAAGTCCAATCTTAAGCCAAAAGGAGGAGTGAAGAAAAAGAATACAAAGGGAAAGTGTTTCCACTGCGGCAAGACAAGTCATTGGAAAAGAAATTGCAAGGAGTACTTGGCTTCGTTGAAGAATGGTTCTTCTGATGGTACGTATTGTATTTAATTTACTAATTGAGAATTAGTATTATTTTGCTTAATGGTATGTGATACCTAACTGTGTTTTTCTTGTACAATACGATTGTATATAGGAGACAAATGGAAGCAGAAAGTTGAGTAGACATTGGGCTTGCAGTGTTTAGATAGGATCAAGAGTTGCTGCCTTCAACACTATAGCTCAATTCTTGACTAGTTTATTTAGAATTTCTAGAACTTTTAATTATTGCCAGTTTGTAATAAATACTTCCTTTGAAGTTTTTATTTAGTTTTGAGCATTTTGATTATTTGAAACAGTTTATTTATTTATAATATTGATTATTTGAATAATTTATGGCAATTTTTTTAAAGTTCTAAAATTCTTCATGAATGCTATTATATATATATATATATATATATATATATATATATATATATGATCCAAGCACCTTATTTATAAGGAGAATATAAGGATAATACATGAGATGTATAAACCTTACATTTTAGTTTGAAATACTTCGTAGCTATTTTGAATATTTGAAAGTGTTCAAAGGATTCAAAACTATGAATATTTGAAGAGTTCAAATCATTCATTTGAAGTAAAGCTAAATGGAAATATTGAGAATATTTTAGTTGAATCATTTATATATAAAGAGAACCTTAAATATGTTAAACGTTGTAGTTTAAAGAATTATTTTAAATATGAAATATTTCAAATAAATCTTAAAACTATGCTTTCTTTAAATAAAGAGTTATTGGAAAGCAATGTTTCCATGATGGTTGAGAACCATTCCTTTATGAAACATTTAAAGGCATTTTAAGTTATTAAAGAGTTTAATACAAAAATACCTTGTTTCAAAATGACTAGTGGGAGCAATAAAGTCATCATTCATTCTCAGATTTCTTTATTTAAGTACATACTTTATAATACTAAGTGTAGTATTATTCCAATCTCTCAAAAATAATGATTTTATGAGGGATTATATATCAGCTTAAATATTTGAGAAATATGAGAACTCATATATGTACTTACTACAGTATCATAAATGCTACAATAATTGTTGGCAGATATTGGCATTATTCAGAATGATGATCCTTAATAAAGGGTAAGTATATTCTTAAATTAATTAAAGAATGTAATACTTACATGAATAAAGAAATCTAAAAAGATGCCATTTACAAGTTGCCTAAAAGAATGCCTAGTACATAATGTTCTCTATCAAGAACATAGGTCTCATTTACTGGACATCAGAGTTGGCAGCAGAATTATAGTTTAATTACTATCATTGAAAATAATAAAGATGCAAAGTTTGTTTGCATAGGATCTCCATTGCCATAACACCTCAAAGGAGTTATAAGCCTTGTCTTTCGAAGACTAGTATAAGATACTATGATGATTGGCTTTAGTGCAAGTGGGAGAATGTTAAAGGTATACCCTATAACAAATCCTAAAGAGCATATCTATTTCATATTAGGATAAGGAGGTATTACTTGTCGTTTATATATTCAATTATATATATGATAATGTCCATGAATAAATGATAAGAGAAATATGTATCTCAAGTTGTTGGGATATGGAGACTCATATTTCTCATACACATTTATTCTAAAAGAGTTCCTACTCATAGGTTTATTAAAGAGGACATTTATTAAACCGACAAGAGTAGCACAGATTTAAATTAACTCCATTGGGAGGATAGGTAGTCTTTCCTATCAGTGTAGTGACACTTAGGTTAATTTGTGGGTGCATGTTAGAGAACATGTACACTGAACTTGATCTGCTAGAATATTCCTATGGAGATAAATTCAAAGGAATATTCTTATGTTACGTCCATTTAGTTGGTAATCCTAAGACTTGAGATACCATGGATGTCTTGTGCCTGAATTGTTAGGGTTTGATAGTGTCTTATACAGCCTTACCCTAAGGTTGTAGTCGGCACTCATTGGCTCTGATAAGTCTTGCATGAAGACATATGAATGGTCAATAAGGAATCATTACTCTCATTGATAAGAGAGAGAATGTCAGGGTCAGTTCTTAAAGATAAATCTGAATGTGAATCTCTGGCCAGAGAGATATGTGAACTATGAAAGTGTTTCATAAGGTTCATCTTATTGAGATTATAATTTGAAGAACATATGATAAGAAAGTTAAAATAGGGTTTTAACTTATATCCATACCCTAAATATCTTAACTATGACATTAGGGGATGAAGGATTAAGTAACAAGAAGGGTTCACATAGTTCTACTATTCACCCAAACCTAGGGCATGCCATGACACATTGCTAGATGTCACTCATAACCAGTGAAAGCCTATTGATAAGTGTTATCAATGAGGGCATAATTGGAATAGTTTCAATTAAACCTTAAAATAGAAAGTTTCTATTTTAGGAGACATAGAGATGTCCCTAGTCACTGCTAGGTTAGGGTGAACCCAATGGGTCACACACAAACAAAGAGCATAAGCGAGTCTCTTGAATTAAAAAGAGAATGGAATTTCCTAAAACTAATTCTATTAATAACCTTATATATTAATTGTGAATATATATAAGGAATTAAGTTATATATTAATTATTAATATATAAAAAGAATTAAGTTACTTTTGAAAAGAAGTATTAAATAGAAACCCTATGGGTTTTCTATAAATACTAGATGATAAGACATGCTAGCACTAAGCCTCCCATTCATCAAATTAGAGAAATAGTTTCTCTCCCCTCTCAAAGCTTGATTCTTCCATTGTTGAGAAGCTCCAAGGATTCAAGAGGTCTTGTGTTCGTGTGGATACCGTTTGAGGCTTTCATCCATTTGAAGCTCGGGTTTATCAATCACAAATCGAAAGGTTAACCAAGTAAGTTTTATTTATGTTTGATAAATATGTATGCTTGTTTGTAAATCACATGTCCCTATGCTTGTTCGAATACTGCCGGGATATTCGATGATGGAATCATTTATATAAAAATTTTATTTTGTCTTCCGCTGTGATTCCATGATTTTCGAATAAACCTTTCATACCATACGTTCTGTCAACGACAACTAATGCGCCCCTTGGTGTCAGGATTCCTGCCTACTAAGGTATTGAGCTCTTTCTAATTGCTTTACTTCTTTTCTAGCAAGATATTTATCATATTTCTTTCTTCTGTAGGGTTGTTGATCCCGTGGGCATGCCTCTCATTTCACAGCTGTTGCGACTCAAGGTGATGATGAGCCTTCATCTTCTATCCCTCTTCTTCCAAGTCCTGCCTAGCGAGTGCAAGTCATAGAGGATGGTGACTTCATTAAGAGGCCGATTCCACGTATGCCCTACAATGAGTATCCTCATGTGGATCCTCATTATACCTCGGTAATTATCACAACTCTGGCATTTGTCATGCTTTGCTCGGTCTTACCTGATCTTACAATCTTTTGCTATCTACAGGTGCCTGTATCGTTCGCTGAGGAATACTTGGAGTACACGGCGGCACTCACAAGGGAACTCCAGAGGATGAGTCTCAATGCGCACAATACCAGCAAGGCAACATAGGTAACTTTCATTCCATCTGCCAATCTCCAACAGTCTCATTTTTTGCCAATCCTAATCCTACTCTGGGTTTGCAGCCTTCAAGTCAACCATCACAAGAGCGCCATGGTTCAAGAAGGGATCACGAAGCGTCGGGTTCGTGGGGAACGAGAAAATCATCCCGGCGAAGATGATTTAGAGTTATTGGGCCCAAATGAGGCCCGTTTAGGATCTTTTTATGCAACTTTTCTTCAATGTATGCATTAAAAACCCTGAACAACATGTAATTATATCCTAATGAGAATTTAAATATGTTTTAATTGCCTTTTAGGTTCAACTCTAACCCAAAAATAGGTCAAAACTGATAAAAATGGGGTAAAAGGTCAAACCGGGCGCAAAAAATGCCAAAAATGATCGAAATTTGGCAAAATTAGGGACTGGGCTAGGGTGACCGTCCTACCATGGACGGTTGGCCGTCCCTAGAGGACGGTTGGCCTTCCCTGGTAGGATAGTCAGTGAGCCTAGTTGCTATTTTCCGCCTATTTTGATCAAAATTCGACTTTCGAGTGTCTTATTTCGCCTCTAACTAGATTTTGAGTGTCCTATTTCGCCTCTAACTTGATTTCCTCTACCAAAAGGCTATAAAAACACATCCCAAGACTCACTTTCATCAAACTAAACACAATGGAAGCTCTCAAGTTGATCCTAAACCTATTCATAGCAAAAATGCGAGCGGAAGACAAAAGGGTGTTCGCGCGATTTGGCTTAACTTCATGGTTCTCTCTTTCATGTGAAACTTGAAGACAAGCTTCTGAATTCATTGATTCACTTTTGGGACCCCGAGCTTCATGTGTTTCACTTCAATTACGAAGAGGTATGCCTTTTGTTTGAGGAATTCTGTGCTTTAATGAGCGTCCATTCTAATGGGCCTTTTGTCTTTCCCACCATTCGTTGAGGTTACTTTCAAACTTTCTCTTCTCTCTTTGAACTTTCACTTAGGGAAGCTTCTACATTCAGTCATGAAAAATCCATAAATCTTCTTAAGCTCGCTTCATTTTTTTTAAGGGAGGGGTGTAAGTCACTAGCTCTTCATAGGCCTACCTAGTATGCACTTGCCTTGTGCATATTGGGTTGTTTCTTTGTTTCAAATGGGACCTCATTCATACCCATTGAAACATGTGAGCTCATTCTACCACAGTCAAAATCACACAATCTTATCCCTTTGGTGTTGGCTGAAACTCTGAACGGGTTTGACCACTTCCACTCACGTTCTTCTCCACACATTGAAGATAGCCCCATTCTTCTATAGATGTGGTTGGTTGAGAGGCTCAAGTTGATTACTCCTCTTGATGGGCCTAAACACTTGCCCCATAACTACTATTCGCAAAAGCTTATGCCTTTTGAGCGTCGTTCGATTTAGGACATGATCATCTTCTTTGCTTCTCTATCTTGGAGAGATATTCAGTGGAATGTGGCTATTTGGGATTGCGGCGAAGAATATGTGTTACACACTTCTGGGTGTTGTCAGGTGAAGCTCATGGGCTTGAGGCATACATCATTTTACTGGGCTTCCCGCGTGTTTCGCCAAATGGACCGGGTTCGAATAAACCTCCCCATTAAAGGGCATGTTCATTGGGTAGAAATGGCTACTCCTTCTTTGGTATCTTAGGCTATGAAGAGATGGGCTTCATGCTTGTCTTTGAATCATGTGGGGAATTGCAATAGGCCTTTTAGGCTTGATGAGGGGTATCGGACTTGGCTTAAACAAAACTTGGGTTCAAAAGTGCAGGCTACGAAGGACAAGGTTCGAAGTCTTGTTAATGATTCTCCAATAGCAACTCAGTCAGCAGGTTCATCACTTTCATCAGATGCATCGCGAGCTAGGATGGCTAAGAGGAAGTTGAGGAATGAAAATGAGGCCCAAGCCCGCAGAGCGAGTAGGACTTAGAGTAGGCTATGAATTTTTTTTTTTTTTATTAAGCAATATAATGGATGTAAGAATTATAAGAAGTATGAATTATAGACACATATGGCATGTAATAAATCTTTCAAAAGGTTTCTTCCTTTTGGATAAATAAATATATATATTATTAGAATTTCAACGAATTTCCTTTGATAATTACAATTGAATTAACTCTTGATGTTTTTACAAGAAATAGACCGCACCCAAGGTAACTTGATGTATCCTCTTGTCATTTTTTTTAACTCATTATGATATTTGGGGAATCAGGTCTTCGTAGTTCATGAATCAAGTCGAAGAAATCCACTCTTTTTATTTGTTTATTTATTTATTTGTTTGAATACCCTAACTTTTGCCTAAGTAGCCTTTTCAGGTTTTCTACCTAGCGGGCTATTTTTTTTTTATTATTTTTTTTTATATGTGGTACTTATTCAATTGATCGAAATTGGTAGGTTGAGAGAACTCATTCCCATCAAAGTCTGAAATCTTCACTGCTCCACCTGACAGTATTTCTCTGATGATATAAGGACCTACCCATGTGGGCTTGAATTTCCATCGCGGATCATGTATCGGTGCTCGAATCTCCTTTAGTACCAAATCCCCTTTTTTTTAAACCTCTGTGCTTTACTTTCTTACCAAATGCTTTCGTTATTCTTCTTTGATACCCTTGAATATGATAAAGCGCTCTCAATCGTCTCTCATCCAACAAAACTAACTCTTCGTATCGGTTCTTAACCCATTCTACTTCAACCAGATCACTTTCCATGGCAATCCTTAGTGACGGGACGTCGAATTCTATGGGTAATACCGCTTCCCATCCGTACACAAGTGAAAAGAGGGTAGCCCCTGTTGATGACCTAATGGAAGTACGATATCCCCATAACGCTAATGGTAACTTCTCATGCCAATCATTATAGGTCTCGGTAGTCTTCTTCAGGATCGACTTGAGACTCTTATTCGCTGCTTCGACAACCCCATTTGTCTGTGGTCTATAAGGAGATGGGCGATGATGCTTGATGCCATACTTCTGTAAAAACTCCTTGGTTTCCTTTCGAAAGTGCTGTCTATTGTTAGAAATAGACTCGTGGGGCACTCTGTACCGGTAGATGATGTTATTATGTATGAACTTTGCTACTTGCTTGGCATTCAATATCTTATAGGATGCAGCCTCTACCCACTTGGTGAAATAATCTATGGCAACTGGAATATACTCATGTCCATTTGAAGCCGCATGGGTTAATCTTGCCATTGATGTCAATGCCCCATGTTGCAAATGGCCATGGCGAAGATATGGTAATGAGTGGCATCGAAGGCTGATGCTTTCCACTTGCAAACACTTGACATTTGTGACACTTCTTGACATGTAGATGGCAATCCCTCTCCATGGTTGACTAATAATACCCTAATCTCAAGATCTTCTTGGCCAACATGTATCCATTCATATGTGGAGCCCCATCCCCTTCATGTACTTCTAGTACTAAATTTTTCGCTTCTTGTTCACTGACACACAACAAATGCACCCCATTGTATGATCTTCTGTATAACTTTCTCCCGCACAGAATGTACTGGCTGGCTAATCTCCTTATGGCTTTCCTATCTATGGGTGATGCTTCTTTCAGGTACTCACATTTTTCTACAAACTGCTGGATGTCATAAAACCATGGTTTTCCATTGTTTGGCTCTTCTTTTATTATAGCACAACAATAAACTGGCTTTTCCCATGACTCGATGATGAGAGGAGTTACGTTTTCATCTTTAGGGATATCTATCATGGATGCTAGAGTGGCTAAGGCATCCGCAAACTTATTCTTTAACCCGAACAGGTAAAAGAAATCAATTCGATGGATTTTTTTTACCAGGGTCTCTAAGTAGTCATGGTAATGTAGCAACTTCTTATCAAGAGTCTTCCATTCTCCTCTAGTCTAGCATATGATCAAGGCTAAATCCCCATATACTTCCAATTATCTCACGCCTAGTTCTAAAGCAGCTTCCAGTGCCAGGATACAAGCTTCATATTTGGCTATATTATTAGTGGCATCGAAAGATAACCTGACAGATAGTGGTATTCCACATCCCCTCTTATTATGAACTCCATCAAAGAATGATTTCCAAGTTTCCTTACTCACTTCTAAAATCTCTTCGTCGGGAAAATAATACCCGGACTATTTTTCTATTGACGACGGATGTTCTACTAAAACCTATGCCACTGCTCTCCCTTTTACTGACTTCTGCACCATATACTGGATGTCAAATTCTGATAGCAAAAACAACCAACGGGCTGTCCTATAGGATAACACCGGCTTCTCCAACAAATATTTCAGGGGGTCCATGTGACTAGTGAGCTGCACTTGAAAAGATAACATGTAATGGCGAAGTTTTTGAGTAACCCACACCAATGCCACACATGTCTTTTCTAATGCGTCGTACTTAACATCATAGTCAGTCATCTTCTTACTCAAATAGCACACCGTATTCTCTTTTCGGGATTCTGGTAGATGCTGAGCTAACATAGCTCCCATCGCAGTTTCAGTGAGTGCTAGATAAAGTTGCAAATGCTCACATTGCCACAGGGGAACTAATATCGGTGGGTTGCTCAAATATTTCTTAAAGGTTTCAAAGGTTTCTTGGCATGCGTCATTCCACTTCGTCGGCACATCTTTCTTAAGAAGTTTGAAGATGGGCTCACAAATCATGGCCAGCTGTGCTATGAATCGACTGATAAACTGAATTTCGCCTAAAAACCCTCGAATCTCTTTCTCAGTCTTCGACAGCTACATCTCCGTGATGGCTTTAATATTTCCAGGGTCGACCTCTATTCCTTTCTGTGTGATCATAAATCCCAAAAACTTCCCGGCAATTACTCCAAAGGCACACTTTTGGGGATTCAATCTCAAGTTATTCTTCTTAATTCTATGAAGAAACTTGCCTAAAGCTTCAAAATGACATTCTCGATCCACAGACTTCACAATCATATCATCCACATACACCTCTACTTCTTTGTGAATCATATCATGTAGCAGGGTAGTTGCTATTCACTGATAGGTAGAATCGATGTTCTTTAGGCCAAAAAGCATATCCCAATAACAGAAGGTCCCCCATTGAGTGATGAATGAGGTTTTCTCCATATCTTGAGGGGCCATCTTTATCTGATTATAACTTGAGAACCCATCCATAAAAGACGTGACCGACGGTACTATTTACTAAGATATCTATGTGTGGTTCAAATCCCGAAAGTTTACGCACATTCTAACCTTCACATCTTTCTTAGGCATTGGTACAATGTTGGCTAGCCACTCGGGGTATTCTACTACTTGGAGAAATCCAGCATTCATCTATTTTACTACCTCATTCTTGACTTTAAGTGCCCACTCCGACTTCATTCTCCTCAAATTTTGTTTAACTGGCTTAGCTCCAGGATTAGTAGAGATAAAGTGATGTACCACGTCTGTATCAATCCCCGACATATCCTTATACGACCACACAAAAACTTCAATGTTCTCTTTTAATAATCCTACCAATTTTTCCTGTTCTTGTGGTGACAAAGTTGCTCCAATGTTAATTATCTTAGGTGATTCATCGGGTCCCAAATTAACTGATATTAATTCATCCATATTAGGTCGAGCATGTTCCATTTCCCTTCGTTGTTTAAACTCAGGGGGAACATCCTCTTTAGGATTTATGTTCATGCCATTTATGTCCATAGAAGAAAGGAGAAACAAGCTGCGAATAAAATGGATGAAGAAAAAGAATATTTTATTAATCACGAAAAAGAGATATAACAAGAGCTAAGCAATCATTCGCCTCCCAAAAGAGGAGGGATGATTTTATTGAAAAAGAAAAACAACATGAGTCCTATTCTACTATTCTATAGAAAGAAAGCATAGAAATCCTACAAGCTATCATCTGATGAGAGCGATTCTTCCGCAATTAGGTCTTCAACTCGAGGCTCATACTCAAGACTCCAATTGGTCAATGGACTGGTGGCATCTTCAATGAGGTAGACGGGATCTGGTTCATGAACATGATCTTTGATGCAGGCGATCTCCTTAAACATAGCCCCTATGGCAACTTCATCGATATGGTCGGCCCAGTCGAACTCTACATGCTGTTCGGCCATGGTGGTAGTTGGGGAGAGAGGTGGTGGAGTGTTGAAGAAGATTTCAAACCCAGGAACCCTAACTTTCATATCTTCAAGGTAAATAGGCTCAGAGAAACCACAATAAGGAAAATCATCTCCTTCTTTGACAAAAACCCCATTCAGAGTGGGCCAGTAAGGTTTTAGAGTAAGGTTAGGGACCTGATTGCTCTACAATAAATGCATTTATTGAGTCCTTTTAACTATTTATCTACGGATTATACTTGAACTTTGTTATTTGATAGCCATAAATTATGAACTTAATGTTTTTATCTTGTTTTGTAGGAATTCTCCATAAAAGTGGCATTTTGACAATGCTCAAGGTTGATTTAAAGCATTCGCCCTCGGACGAAGTTAAAAGTGGAGTAAATGGGATAGAAAAAGCCTCAAAAGGGTGCAAGGAAGCACTTGGGCAACTTTTGGAAGCACAAAAAGAGCAAACGAAGCAAAAGAGGTGTCATTGATAGGCACTCTATCGATGGTCTACCGATAGAGGGTATCTATCGATCAGGGTTTTAAAAACAAGGCGATACGATACATATCGATATAGCAGTACACCTTTACGCGATTCTCACCGATACTGTATGTGTATAGTATTTCACAGCGTATCGCCCCCGATACGATACGTATCGGGGTGTATCGGACCGTTACACCCCTTGACGCCCCTTTACGCCTTTACGACAGAGAGGACCCAAAGTCTGAGAAATTTGTCAGAGATTCCTGACAAATCCAGCAATCCAGACCAAAATTATCGGCCCCTTTTCAAAAGAAAAAGCTAAAGAAGAGAGGAGGAGGCAGAAATTTGAAGAAAAAATCAAAAGAGAAGAAGAGAGAAGAAGAGAGAAGGAAGTACACCTGATTTGCCGTCGCCGCCGCCATCGCCGCTGCTACCAGAAGATCCCGCAGGTGACTGCTAGTAATATGCCCTAATAGCCAATCTCACTGGTGTAATTTAGGACATAAAGTTTATTCATGTATTATTATTATTCATTAATAATATGGGCTTTTGATTATCATGTATTCTTCTGTTATTATATTCATGATAAGTCCTTAGAAGGAATGTCAATATAAGATCTCAAGAGTTGAGATTAGGAGACTTATATTGTTAAAGATTTCTTTCTTAGATATTCCTAGTCATAGGATTATTTATTGGGCATTAATAATCCAGATAGATTAGCACAGGTTATGTCTGCTCAATATGGAGAATGACTAGTCTCAAGTCATTTGTGTAATGACACTAGGACAAACCTGTGGGTGCTTGTTTGAGAACAAGTACACTGAATGTGATCATTGATTGAGTTTGTTGAATGGAGTTTTACTTACATGTCAAACAACAACTCAGGGTTACAATGATGCAAGTGATCCTTAGACCTGAGGCACCATAGATGTCCTGTGTTAGGAATATTAGGGTTTGATAGTACAATGTACATATCCTAACCATGGAATTTGTGTATGTACTCATTGGCCCTAGTATACCTGTCATGGGGACATATGAGTGTACAACAAGGAATCTATCACTCTCAGTAAAGAGAGAGAATGCCTCGTATTATTCTCAAAGATATAATTCATATAAGTCTTTGGCCAAAGCAGTTGGGAATAAGAAAACTGTTTCTTGAGTTTCCCAAGGTTGAATTTATATTTTGAGAATGACATACAAAATGTTAAATTAGGGTTTGACATATTATCCAATACCCAAGTAATTTAACTAAGGCATTGTTTGATTGAAGGATTGAATTGTATCTTAATTGTAACTGAAGGGTTCACTATGTTTTGATTAACCTTCACACAACCTAGGGTGTGTCTTGACATATTGCTAGATGTCACTCAGGACTAGTAGAGGCCAAAGAAAAATTAATTTCTCAAAAAGGAAATTAGAAGAGTTCTAATTTGAACCTTAAATAAAAGTAGTTTTATTAGAAGGATAATTTATTATCCTAATTCCTACTACTAGGTTGTTGTGAACCTAAGAGGTCACACACATATAGTTGGTAGCTTCATTTAAAAAGGAAGAGAGAATAATATGCAAATATCAATTAACTAGAATTTCAAGTTTTTGAAATTTGAAATTTGAAATTTGAAATTTGAAATTTAAAATTTGAAATTTGAAATTTGAATTTTGAATTTTGAATTTTTTGCAATTTGAAATTTTGAAATTTGAAATTTGAAATTTGAATTTTGAAATTTGAATTTTGAATTTTGAAATTGTCATGAGATGACAAGATAATTAAAGATTTCAAATTGTTAATTGAATTTCAAGTTAGTTGAAATTTAAATTTGAAATGGTTTCAAATTATAGATAAGATGACACATTATCTTATCATAGCATTTATAATTTGAATTTGATTTATTTCAAATTTGAAATATAGTTACTATCTATCTTATAAGTGAGCTAGCACTCAATATATAGATAGATAAGAGAGAGGTGGCCGGCCATATTAAGGAATAGAGGATCAAAAGTGTTTTGATAAAATTCCCTAGCCATCTCTTCTCTCTCTCTCTCATCTCTTGGAGCTTGCAACTAGTGTGGATTAATCTTGGAGGCCTTCATCTACTTGGGGCTGCTCTTCAATCATTTAATCCTACTCTTAAGGCTATCAATGTAAGTTGTTTACATTCATTTAAGTTTTAATTATATAGCTTATACAATCATCATGTGATCTTGGTTCACATTCCATGGAAAATTTTTTTATTCCGCACATTTCCATGGGATTCTTTCAGTAACACCCTCGCATCGCACCTCGCGTACCTGCGTAAGCCCCCCACGGTCATCTTCCCTCTTTTTTATGATTTAGTTTTATTTCCCTCAGGTCCGAGTCTAAAGAGAAGATAAGGAGTCTTTAGTCAAACTTAATTGCTTTTCTTCTTTATTAAGACTTAAGAGATAAAAATATCTTTAGCATTTACTTGTTTTTTATATATTTTACTTTTACTTTTATTTATGAATTACTTTTTACTTTTAAACTAATTAAAAATATTTTAATTACTGTTTAATGATATTTAATGATATTATTATTATTTAATTACTGTTTAATTAATTAAAAACATTTTAATTACTAATTACTTTTAAAATTTTTACTAATTACTAATTACTTTTTTAAAATTAAACTTTTAAAAAATTAAACATCAAAATTTAAAAATTAAAAACATCAAAACAATGAAAAAATATTTATTAAAATTAAAAAAAAATTAAACTTTTTAGTTTTTACTAATTACTTTTAAAAATTAAACTTTTTACTAATTACTTTTAAAAATATTTATTAAAAATAAAAAAAATCCAAAAACTTTTTACTAATATTTATTAATATTTATTTTCAATTTGTTAACTTATTTTCAATTTGTTTGAAAATGATAATAATTTTAGTAAAAAACAGAAAATATTGTGCGATTTTTTCACAAATTAGATACTCCTATTAATTTTGATATTAAATATTTTAAATAAAATTCAACTAAAATGGC
>JAESVK010000669.1:271340-281903 GCA_017140935.1 Hamamelis virginiana | reverse complement strand
AAAATATTTTGCGATTTTTTAACAAATTAGGTACTCCTATTAATTTTGATATTAAATATTTTAAATAAAATTCAACTAAAATGACACCATATATAACTTATTTTCAATTTGTTTGAAAATGATAATAATATAATATTCAATATCAATTTTAACTTTTAATAAAAAATGAACACAAATTAGATACTCCTATTAATTTTGAATATTTTAAATAATAAATTTTTGTGTTGAATATTGAGTTCTTATCTTTTGAATTTTGATCCTTTTGGATTCTACCAATCATAATGGCTCCTAGAAAGGCACCAGGAGTGGAGACACCTAGTGAGGACATTGGATGGTGTTATGGATTCCCAAAGGATGGCAATAGACACAAAGTAGAATGCTTGCTATGTGGGAAAATAGTATCCGGTGGAATAACAAGATTCAAGCAACACCTTGCAGCTCAAAGAGGTGATATTGAGTCATGCCCTGCTGCTGATTCTACTGTTAGGAAGGAAATGGCAGCATATTTAAAAAATGCTAAAGAAAAAAAGCTCGAGAAACAACAAATGAAAGAAGAATTGCAACAAAGGTTGAGGCCAGGAGGAGATGATGTTGATTCTGATGATGAGGATAATGACGAGGAACGGGATATGGCATATGCCAGGAATGAAAGTTTAAGGGAGCAACGAGAATATGAAGAAAACATGCGATTTAGGGCTTCCGCAGGCACACGGTATGACGCGGGAGGGAGTTCTGGTGCTGCACTTAGGAAATCTAGTACAATTAGAGAAACTAGTGTACATGGTGCGCAAATGGAGTGATCCAAATAACCCTGAAACTAGGCTGAGGGCAATGAATCCTGCAATCAGTCGAAGCAAAAGCTCTAAGCAGCCAAAAATAAAGCAATCACTCATGAAGTAAGCTAAAGAAAAATTGAGGGATGCATGGGGAAATTTTATTGTGTATAATAGACTACCATTTTCTGTGGTCTCATCCCCATGGGCACAACCACTAATTGATACAGCAATTGAAGTAGGTGCTGGCGTCAAAAACCCTTCGCCTTATGACATATCAGAGACATTTATAAATAGTGCAGCTGACAAGATGCAATAGTATATTGACTCTTTCAAAGGAATATGGAAGGAAAGAGGAGTGACCATTATGTGTGATGGTTGGACAGGCCCTACTAGGAAGCATATAATTAATTTTCTAGTTTATTGCAATAGAGGCACTGTTTTTACGTGGTCATGCGATGCATCTGATGTGCCTAGC
This sequence comes from Hamamelis virginiana, assembly GCA_017140935.1. Taxonomy (NCBI): domain Eukaryota; kingdom Viridiplantae; phylum Streptophyta; class Magnoliopsida; order Saxifragales; family Hamamelidaceae; genus Hamamelis; species Hamamelis virginiana. Next base: position 280,652 of record JAESVK010000669.1, on the reverse strand, counting down.
AGAACGGGAGATTTCTACTTTCGGTTAGTAGTTAATTTCTTAATTATTAATAATATTATGTCTATCATAGATTTCTACGATGCATGGTATAAAGCATTCTAAATGTGATTATTTTTATTTCAGATTGATGGATAGGATGGTTGAATCTGTTGGGGAAGAAAATGTTGTACAGATTGTAACTGATAATGAAGCAGCAATGAAGGCAGGTGGGCAACTTCTAATGGAAAAGAGGAAGCATATGTACTGGACAGCATGTGCTACACATTGTATTGATCTAATACTTGAGGATATAGGGAAAAAAACCAGTGTCAGCAGGGTTATCACAGAGGCCAAAACCATAACTGGCTTTATTTACAATCATACATGGGTGCAAGACTTCATGAAGCAGTTTACAAATGGAGGAGAGCTGCTTCGAACTTCAATTACCAGATTTGCCACCAATTTCATTGCCATTGAGAGTATTGTTCGATACAAAACAGAGTTAAAGAATATGATAAAGTCAGATGGTTGGAAAAACTCTGTTTGGGGCAAGAAAAAAAATGGTCCAGTCTATGACATTAAGAAAATCATTCTCTCAAAAGATTTATGGCAAAGAGCAGCTGATGTTATCAAGGTACAAGAGCCTCTTCTTAAAGTGCTCAGAATGGTGGATGGAGATGAAAGGCCTACCATGGGTTTTATCTATGAGGCTATAGATAAAGCCAAGTTGGCTATTCAAGAAAACTACCGTTATCATACTGAGTATTGGAAGATTATTGATCACCGTTGGAGCTTTCAGCTACATCATGATTTGCACGCAGCTGGTAAGTAATATTGCAATTTAATAAAAGTATAAGTGTACATTTACTGATCTACATAACTTCACAGAAAATCTCATGATTCTTACTTTAATTTATAACTGTAGGCTATTTTTTAAATCCACAATTCTTATATGGGGGTACTATTTCAACTGCCTCTGCTCGAGAAGCAATGAATGGGGTTAGAGATGTCATTCAAAGATTGGAGCCTGATATGGATAACCAAATTAGGGCAATCAATCAGGTAAGTGAAGTTGCTAGTATGAACTTTATACTCATTATTTTTATCCATTATAAAATAAAAACAACTCTTACTGATTACTAACTAAATAATATTCGCACCTACAGATTATTTTTTATAGGGATAAAGAAGATACATTTGGATCTCCTTTGACTCAAAGAGCAGTTCAGCGAACCAATCCTGGTACGATACGTATACGAAATAGAATATGTAATTTGTGCTATCTACAGAACTACAATTAAAAAAACTCTCATTGTTAATCGTTTACTTCCAATTTTGTGTAGCTATGGTGGATCCATTATGGAACATGTGCCCCTGAACTTCAGCAGATTGCAGTCAAAGTTTTGAGCCAAACGACTTCTTCTTCTAATTGTGAGCGCAACTGGAGTACATTCAGCCAGATACACACAAAAACAAGGAATAGGCTGAAATACAAGAAATTACAAAAACTTGTATTTTTACACTACAATATGAGGCTCAAATTGAGGCACACAATGAGAAGAACTCAAGCAGATATAGATGCTAGCTTCAATCCCATAAACTTGGATTATATTTTTGAGGAAGATAATCCATTGAGTCCATGGTTGTAAGAAAGGGAAGCGCCTTTACTAGATGGTCGTGATGATAACACATGGTTGAACTTGTCTGATGATGATGAGCCTAACCCAGCAACGCAAGAGCAACAACGACAACCATCTAAGGGAACAAGTTCAAGTGCTACCAATAGTGGTGGTGGTGGTGGAGGCGGCTTAAGTCCACCAAGCGAGAATGATGGGGGTGGTACTCAAAGTGGAGGTGAGTATGAACATAGTGGTAGTGGTGGATGTCCATCATTGTTTTTTCAGGGGGAACATGGTTTGGGTACATTTGTTAACGATGCTGAAGTAGGTACTGGATCCAAGCTTTCTAAGAATTTGCCGCCAAGGCCTACACGAACAGCTGGTAGTAGTATGGGTGGGAGTCAGTCTTGAAGAAAACGACAAACACACCAGCCTTTATCTGAAGAATCTTCCACAGAAAACCTGACACAGAGTTTAGGTGACTTTGGGCTTGGATACACATCCTCTCAAGGATACACATCCTCTCAAGGTAGTTGGGATCCACCCTACGAAAGTTATCCACCACCAACACCACCATATACATCATACACAGATCAATCTTACCACTATCCACCACCTGTGCAATATCCACCACCTGCGCAAAATTCTGAGTATCCATTTCCATTTCGACCTGATTTTTCTCCACCAGTGGTGTATACAGAACAGCTGCACGAAGATACAGAGTATGGAGTATTCAATTACGTCTTACCAGCGGGATGGGGAGATGAACAGGATTAATCACATGGATATAGTGTGGATCAACCACGACACTCATTTTGGGGAGCTCAACAACAAAGTGAGCAAGGAGGGTCAGAAGATCAGCCAAGACATTCCTTTTGGTGGTGAACAAGTGAGTATAGAATAATTTTTATTGATTAATATGTTTTTGAAGACTTGATAACTTGAAATAAATGTACCAGAACTCTTTGAAAACATTAAAATATAGTACTAAGAGGTTAATACAAGCATATCAAAGCATTTGGGGGTTGGTGTGAAAAAAAAAAAAAAATTCACGGCCACGGCGCCCGTTACCCGTTACGTATCACCCGATACACCCGATACCCGTTACCCTTTACCGTTACCCGTTACGGACCCGTTACCCGATACTTAAAACCATGCTATCGATAGACAAGGACCTCCCTCTATCGATAGACAGAACTTGGAAATTGAATATTTTGCCTCTTTATCGATAGATACTCTCTGGTCTATCGATAGAAGCCTCCTCAGGAGTCGTGCCCGCGAATTTTAGCTGCTTTTTAAGTTATTTTTGGAGAGTTCTATTTTAGTAGGTTTTCTATAAAGTATATAAGTGTTCTTTTATGGATATTAGGGATAGCTAGACTTACCTTAGCCTCTCTTGCACTCTCTCTCTTCTCTCTCATCATTCTCTTCGGATTCTTGGTTTGTCCATGGAAGGGATGAAGAACTACGGTGATTCTATCCCAGCTATGAGCAGCTAAGCTTCCTTCTTGGGTTAAAGATGAAGCTTCTCTCTACTCTTTGGTATTTGTAAGTTTAGATTTGGGTTTTATGTATAGTTTGTTGTGATTGTACAACAATAAGAATATTGCTTCTATGCAATTTGGTTTTAATCGATTTTATCTATTAACATATTTGTTTTATGTGATTTCAATTATATTTGTTGTGCAATGGTGCTTATCGAATGTGTGTATATGAAGTAAGATGGTTCATGCCTTACTTGGATGGATTGTGAATTCTCGTTTGACAGTCTATGCCTTAAAAAGGATGATCCATGCTTGATTCATATATGCATAATCATTACTGAATGATTTATTCTTGTAGTTTAAATCATCACTACCATGAATATGCATGAACCCTAATCAAACTTATGAATGCAATTGATGCGAGTTAAGTGGATTCGAAAACCCAAGGTTTTTACCATTAGTTTTATAATAAGTAGTTTAAACAACAACCACTCTTCAAAATAAAAGATTGTTCCTTAACTAAAATTCATCTCACTTTAATTCTTCATAACTTAGCCTTCAGTCCCTGTGGATCGACACCCGTGTGAAAATCACTTTCTCAATGAATTGAGGTTACTAGCACGAGTACTTTTATAAATTTAAATATTGATCATGAACAAGGAAATAACCTCCCTTGTTTGGGCCGATCAAATTTTGGCGCCACTGCCGGGGACTTTAGCACAGTTATAGGAATTATAGTGATTTCAGTTTTAGTTGTAGTTTTAGGATTTTCTTTTCTTTTATCTTTTTAGGACTTTCTTTCCCTTTTGCTACTTTTTTTCACTTCTTATTTCAAGGTTGTGTGTTTTACAGGTTTCTAATCGGATTTTTGCGCTCTAAAGCCACAAGGCCAATTGCTAAAAAAAATTTATTGCCCAGGTGCCAAAGTTTTGGATAGGACCGCATAAAGAGTAGCAACCGAGATCGAGGGGAGTATTTTCTTACCTTAGTTTTTTTCTTTTTCGTTTCTTTCTCTTTTTATTTTTTTATTTTTTTATTTTTTTTTTGCATTGCATATCATCTAGTTGGAGGGTGTGCTTTGTATGCATGGTCGGCGTTCCTTGTCTCTTGACTTAAGACCCTTTGACCCTGAATTAGAAAGTAGTTTGAGAGCTTTTAGGGCTTCTCTTCGTAACAATATCGTGTCAGAGTCTGTGTCTGGGATGGGAGATATAGTCGATAATCCTGCTAGAGTAGCTGCAGCTGCACCGCAAACTCAGGTAAAGCTTTTAAGGGACCATTTTATGCCAGGTACTTTTACTCCACCTTCGTGTATTCAGATTCCTAATATAGAGAATGTCCAGTATAAGATTCGGCATGCTACTCTTCAAATGCTACTGAACTTCTATAGGTTAGATAGGGAGAATCCATACGGCCACTTAACTGAGTTCTTAGGAGTCTGTTCCACGGTAAGGATTCAAGGTCTCACTGCTGATGCCTTGAAACTCTTGTTGTTCTCATATTCTCTGCGGGATAGGGCAAAAACTTGGATAAATACTTTTAGGACCCCCGAGCCTGTCACTACATGGGAGGAGCTTCAAAAACTCTTCTTAACTAGGTTCTACTCCATAGGTCGCACCGCTCAAATGTGGTATGCCATCACTCATTTTGTCCAGAAAGAGGGGGAACCTTTTCATGAGGCTTGGGAGCGGATGAAGGAGCTTCTTAGGGTGTGTCCCCACCATAACATCCCTAACTGGCAAATTGTCCAATCCTTCTTTCAGGGCTTGTGTAAGAATGATAAGAGTCTAATCAATTCTGCGAGTGGGGGTGCTATTTTTAGGAAGAGTGCTGATGAGACCCAGGAATTATATGAGATTCTCAGTGAGGATTCTCTACACATGGCATCAATGAGTGAAAACGATAGAGGTACGTCTACGTCCTTTAATTTGCCTAAGAAGGGGGGTGTCTATGAGGTTGAGAGTACCACTGTTATGAACCAACAGGTGGCGGCGTTGTCCAAGAAATTGGATCAATTACTTGCAGCTCAAGGTCAGTCATCTAGGAAACCTCCTTGCCCTGTCAGTGATGTCTGTGGGATTTGTGCAGATTTGAGTCATAACACTTTCTCATGTCACATGGCTAATTAGTATCTTGAGTTTGTACAAGAGCAAGTCAATGCAGCCCAAGGGTTTTCTAACCCTATGAATGACTCGTACTCGAATACTTTCAATCCGGGTTGGAAGAGTCACCCTAACTTGCGATGGTCTCAACCTTTTCAAGGGTCAGGAAATCAGTTCACCCAACCTCAGTACCAAAACCAAAGTGTCCCTTCACCCCAACCACAGCAAACCCAAAGGAGTTCTACCTTTGAGACCACAGTTCTCAATGCTTTAAAGAATATAGAGGTGGATCGCCAACTCCTTCATTCTCATTTTCAATCAATTGCTAAGTTAGAGCAACAAGTGGGGCAAATCGCGGCTTCTCTTAGTCGTCGAGATGAGGGTAGTGTTAGAGATATGCCCTAAAACCAATCCTAAAGAGCATATCTATTTCATATTATATTAATTAGAAGGCATAAATTGTCTTGTATATTTAATTATATATATAACAAAGTCCATGAATGAATGATAAGAGAAATATACATCTCAAGTTGTTGAGATAGAGATACTGATATTTCTCATAGACATTTATTCTAAATTGTTCCTACTCATAAGTTTATTAAAGAGGACCTTTTATAAACCACTAAGATTTAAACTAACTCCATTGGGAGGATAGGTAGTCTTTTCTATCAGTGTAGTGACACTTTAGTTAATCTGTGGGTGCATATTAAAGAATATGCACACCGAACATGATCTACTAGAATGTTTCTATGGAGATCAAGTCAAAAGGAATATTCTTTTGTTACGTCCATTTAATTGGTAATCCTAAGACCTGAGACACCATAGCTATCTTATTCATAGGTTACTAGGGTTTGATAGTATCTCGTACAGCCTCCACCATAAGGATGTAATCGGTACTTATTGGCTCTAATAAGTTATGTATGAAGATAGATGAGTGTGCAATAAGGAATCATCACTCTCACCAGATAAGAGAGAATGTCAGGATCAGTTCACAAAGACAATTCTCAAAGTGAATCTCTGGCCAGAGTGATAGGTAAACAATGAAAAGAGTTTCACTGCGTTTACCTTATTGAGATTATATTTTGTGGAACATATATCAAGTTATTAAGATAGGGTTTGACAGATCACCATACCTATTATCTTAGCAGTGACATTAGGAGATAAAGGATTAAGTAACATGAAGGGTTCATATAGTTCTGCTATTCGCCTAAACCTAGGGTACGTCATGATATGTTGCTAGATGTCACTCATGACTAGTGAATGCCTAATGATAAGTGTTATCATTGAGGGCAAAATTGGAATTGTTTCAATCGAACCAAAAATAGAAAGTTTCTATTTTTAGGGAACATGAGATGTCCGAGCCACTACTAGGTTGGGGTGAACCTAATGGGTCACACACAAACAAAGAGCATAAGTGAGTCTCTTGAATTAAAGAGAGAATGGAATTTCCTAATACTAATTCAATTAATAACCTTATATATTAATTGTTAATATATATAAGGAATTAAGTTATATATTAATTGTTAAAAAATAAAGAGAATTAAGTTACATTTGGAAATAAGTATTAAATAGAAACCCTAGGGGTTTTCTATAAATACTAGATGATAAGACATGCTAGCACTAAGCCTCCCATTCATCAAAATTAGAGAAAGAGTCTCTCTCCCCTCTCCAAACTTGTTTCTTCCATAGTTGAGGAGCTTCAACGATTCAAGAGGTGTTGTGTTCGTGTGGATACCGTTGGAGGTTTCATACATTTGAAACTTGAGAAGGAAAGCTACGCAAAGAATTCAAGTAAGTAGATTTAAAAGTGTTTTAAATATATATTCTTGCATGTATAAACTCATATCCCTCTGCTTGAATCAATTTTAGTTTGAATGCGATGATGGATTCTTTAAAAGAAAAATTTTTGTTTTCTACTTCTGCTGTGAAAATTTTTTTTTTCTACTTCTGCGAGTAGGGGTGATATTCTTAGGAAGAATGCTAATGAGGCCCGGGAATTATATGAGATTCTCAGTGAGGATTCTCTACACATGGCATCAATGAGTGAAAACGATAGAAGTATGTCTACGTCCTCTAATTTGCCTAAGAATGGGGGTGTCTATGAGGTAGAGAGTACCACTGTTATGAACCAACAAGTGGCGGTGTTGTCCAAGAAATTGGATCAATTGCTTGCCGCTCAAGGTCAGTCATCTAGGAAACCTCCTTGCCCTGTCAGTGATGTCTGTGGGATTTGTTCAGATTTGAGTTATAACACTTTCTCTTGTCCCATGGCTAATCAGTATCCTGAGTTTGTGCAAGAGCAAGTCAATGCAGCCCAAGGGTTTTCTAACCCTAGGAATGACTCATACTCGAATACTTTCAATCCAAGTTGGAAGAGTCACCCTAACTTGCGGTGGTCTCAACCCTTTCAAGGGTCAAGAAATTAGTTCACCCAACCTCAGTACCAAAACCAAAGTGTCCTTTCACCCTAACCACAGCAAACCCAAAGGAGTTCTGACTTTGAGACCACAGTTCTCAATACTTTAAAGAATATAGAGGCGGATCGCCAACTCTTTCATTCTCATTCTCATTCTCAATCTCAATCCATTGCTAAGTTAGAGCAACAAGTTGGGCAAATTGCGGCTTCTCTTAGTCGTCGAGATGATGGTAGGCTTCCTAGCCAACCTGTGAATTACCCTAATAACGTGAATGTGGCTGAGAGTTCTTCCTTACAGGACTCTCAATTTTTTGAGGATGTGAATGAGATCACCACTTTGAGGAGTGGTAGGGTAGTTGACAATAGGGTCGGGGAGAAATCTATTGACAGTGAGGTGAGAGTTGAGTCTAGAGTCCCCAAGGTGGTAGAGTCTAGTGAGCTAGAGGACAAAGAGAAAACTATGAAAGTGGTTAGTGAGCCTAAGAGGGATAACTTTTTCTCTAATTCTGATGATCCTGTGGCATCCTATGTGCCTAAGGCTCCATTCCCTTCGGCGTTGGTTGCGCCCATTAAAGGGAATAAAAAGGGAGCGTCTTTGAGTGAGATTTTAGAGGTGTTCAAACATGTGCATATCAATTTACCACTCTTAGATGCAATTAAGCAAATCCCGTCCTATGCAAAATTCTTAAAGGACTTGTGTACTCAACAGCACAAGGAGCGCTCATATTTAGCTAAATCTACAGTCCTCTCTGAAGTGGATAGTGCGGTAGTGCAGCATCACCTTCCCCTTAAGCGTAAGGACTCTGGTACTCCTACTATTCCATGCTTCTTAGGAAGCCATTTTATAGATAGGGCCTTAGTCGATTTTGGGGCGAGTGTGAACATCCTTCCGTACTTTGTGTATGAGAAGATGGATTTAGGAGAGCTTCAACCTAGTCCTACTGTACTTTAGTTTGCAGATAGGTCGACCAAAGTACCTAGGGGGATTTTGAAAGATGTTCTTGTCAAGGTAGAGTCATTTGTATTCCCTGCTGATTTTATCATTCTTAACACGAAACCTATGCATAGTACTAAGGCACAAATCACCGTTATCTTAGGAAGACCTTTTCTAGTGACTGCGAACGCAGTCTTATTTGTAGGGAGGGCATCATGGAAGTCTCCTTTGGTAACTTGAATGTTAATCTTCAAGTGTACCATGCTTCTCCACACCCTCATCACTTTGAGGAATGTTCTTATGTTGAAGTGCTAGGAAAATAGGTCGATGAGGCATTGCTTTATATGAAAGGTTCTGTGAAAACAACAGACATGGATGCGCAGCGGAAGATAGGTAAAACAAAACTTTTTCATTTTACAAAAAAAATAATCCATGTTCACAAAACCTCCAAGAATCGATTCAAGCATTAGGTACATGTATATTAAAAACACAAACAATCAAGAATGAATATTCAAACAAAAATAACCTTACTTGATTGTGCTTTCTTCGATGTAGCTTTCCTTCGAGTTTCAAACGGATGAAACCTCCAAAGCGTATCCACACGAGAATAAAACTCCCTAAGCTCTCTAGTCTTCCACAACACTTTGTAGCAAGCTAGAATGGAGAGGGAGAGGAGAGAGAAATTTTGGCCACTAGGGTTCTCTTAACCCTAGAGTGTGTAAAACACTCAAATTTATAGACTTTCTCCTCTTTAAGGGGTGTTTGGTTACTAGTGCTA
>JAESVK010000669.1:260035-270940 GCA_017140935.1 Hamamelis virginiana | reverse complement strand
TTACCTTTCTCCACTTTATCTTATTTTAAATTAATCTAGCGCGTCTTCAATTTCTTATTAGGACTTTAATCAACAACCAATCAATCAATTTTGAATCGCAATCACTAGCAGAACTTCTTATATACTTTAAACTTGATTCAACCAAATTCTCTGTGGACGACCCGCACTCACTCTAACTTTGCGACTTGAGGTTAAATTTCCGTTGAGTGTGGTCCTATAAATTCTCTTAAATCTTGGCGCGTGGCGAGGAATTAACCTCCCTCGCCGTGGCGTGACCAAATTTTGGCGTCGTTGCCGGGGAATATGCGTTGAATTAAATTAAAGTTTTAAGGAATTATTCTAGTTGTAATTAGCAATTCTTTCTTGTTCATATTGTTTCCTTTTCATTTCGTAGCTTTGATCTACTTGTCTTTATTTCAGGTTACTAAATCTAGGTACTACCACCTGGGGAGCTTGCGCGCTAAAAAGCCCTTGAAGGCTAAAATTTGCTAAATTCTTGCTAAACAGGTTGGATAGGACCGCATAAAGATTAGCAACCTGGAACGAGGGGAGTTTTCTTAGCTCTTTTTATTCTTTTGTTAATTATTCAATTCCTTCATTCATTGCATTCATTAAGCATCTTGTGGGAGGGTTGTAGAGCTGCATGCACGGTAGGCGTTCCCTATCTCAGGAGTTACACCCTTTGGACCTTGACCTAGAACACACTTTGAGAGCCGCTAGGGCTGCTCGTCGAAATACTCAAGAGTCCCTACCGGTCATTGACGTAGAAATGGCCAATGCTTTAGGAAATAATGGAGGTGGAGCTGCCCAGCAGAATCCACCGCAACCAGTCCCGCCCATGTTGTTGCGTGACCATTTCATGCCTAACACTTTCAGTCCCCCATCCTGCATTCAAGTCCCGAATATAGAGGAGCTGACCTATGAGATTAAACAGCAAACTATCCAGATGCTCCCTACCTTTTATGGGTTAGATCGTGAGAACCCGTACGATCACTTGACTGAATTTGTTAACATCTGCAACACAATTAGGATTAGAGATTTCCCTCAAGAGTCTCTACGCCTGTTCTTGTTCCCTTTTTCTTTGAAGGACAAAGCCAAGCACTGGCTTACGTTCCTTGAGCCACCTAGGCCTGTGACCACTTGGGAGGAGCTTCAAAGGCTTTTCCTGGCCCGATATTATTCCATAGGCAAGACCTCCCAGATGCGCCATAGCATTACCCACTTCACCCAAATCGAGGGGGAGTCCTTTTATGAGTCTTGGGAGAGATTGAAAGAGTTGATTAGACTTTGCCCACACCATGATATCCCTAAGTGGCAAATAGTGCAATCTTTTCTTAAAGGATTGAGAGAGAGGGATAGGCAATTAGTCCATTCGGCTTGTGGAGGGTCTATTTTGAGAAAAAACGATAATGAAGTTTGGGCATTGTTTGAGACTATGAGTGAGGATTCCTACCATATGGAATCCATGGGTTTGTCTGAGAGAGAGAAAACCGCACCAACACCGTCTTCCTCTTCATCCAAGAAATGAGGTATCTATGAAATTGAAACCACTTCTTCCAATCAAAACATTGAGGTGTTGTCCAAGAAATTAGACCAACTCATAGCTCTTCATGAGAAGCCTTCCAAGGCCATAGTCAATTCAGTGTCTGAATTTTGTTCCATATGTTCGGACCCTACCCATGATACTCTGTCTTGTCCCATGGCGGGGCAATACCTCGAATTCATTCAAGAGCATGTCAATGTTGCCCAAGGGTATGTGCCATCTAGGAGTGACCCTTACTCAAACACTTACAACCCTGGATGGGCTAATCATCCAAACTTTAGTTGGGGTCAACAACAACCACCTAGGCCTCCAATCCAATCTTCTCAACCCATGAGACCCAATTACCAAGGACCTAATCAGGGCATGGTTGCACCTTATAGGCCTCCCCAACCTCAGAATCAATACCAATCCCAAGGCACCATGGTGCCTCATTCTCAACCACCATACAATCCTCTGTCCCAACAAGTTGTCCAAGCACCACAATCCCAACAACTTCAAAGAACCCCGGGATTTGAAGAGCAAGTCTTAAGTGCTCTAAAAGCCATGGAAGCCAACAATCAATTGCTCCATTCTTATTCGCAATCCATTGCCAAGCTTGAGACCCAAATGGGCCAAATAGCAGCTTCCTTGAACCGTAGGGAAGAGGGTAAATTGCCTAGTCAACCAATTAAGAACCCCAAGGGAGCTTATGTGGCTGAGAGTTCTACCTCTCAAGAGCCGGTCAAGCATGAGGATGTGCAAGCCATTACCGTTCCTAGAAGTGGGAGAGTGGTGGATAATAGGATAGGAGAGGATGTCATGGAGGAGGATAGTTCGCCTCCAATTGTAGAGGTGGGGAGTGATGAGAGTAGCAAAAGAAAAGAGAGAAGTCCTGAAAAAGAGGTTGTTGAAGAGATAGAGAGGGATAACTTTCCTTTTAGAGTAGAAAACCCCGTGGCATCCTATGTGCCCAAAGCTCCTTTTCCTTCGGCGCTTGTGTCGCCTTCTAAAAAAGCTAAGAAAGGAGTTTCTGTTGATGATATGTTGGAGGTGTTTAAACAAGTGCGAATCAATATTCCACTACTTGAGGCTATCAAACAAATCCCATCTTATGCCAAGTTTTTGAAGGATCTGTGTACCCATCAAAGGAGAGAGCGTGTGCATTTAGCTCAATCCTCTGCACTTGTTGACATAGCTAGTGCAGTCTGCCAATATCAAATCCCTATTAAGAAGAGTGACCCTGGAACACCCACAATACCTTGTTTCCTAGGAGATCATTTCGTGGATAGAGCTTTGGTAGATTTTGGGGCTAGTGTGAACATTCTTCCATACTCTGTGTATGCGAAGATGGAGTTAGGAGAGTTAAGGCCCACACCTACTGTTCTCCAGTTTGCTGATAGGTCCACTAAGGTACCTAGGGGAGTTCTACAAGATGTCCTTGTTAAAATTGAATCCTTTGTCTTCCCTGCCGACTTCATTGTCTTAGACATGGAACCTGTGGATAGTAGTAGACCCCAAATCCCTGTGATTATAGGTAGACCTTTGTTGGTAACCGCCAATGCAGTTCTTCACTGCAAATCTGGAATCATGGAGGTGTCATTTGGCAACATGAAGACCAAGCTGCAAGTTTATCATGCGGCTAACCATCCTCATCACTTTGAGGAATTTTCATTTGTGGATATTATTGATGAGCTAGTGGAAGAGTCCCTCCCATTCATCCTTACTGAGGACCCCTTGGAGGCATGCCTTGCCTACTTTGATATTGATAGCTTTGATATAGACTCATGCATCGAGGAAGCTAATCAAGTTCTAGAGTCATCCCAATCCATAGGTAGCCTAACTTGGAAACCTACACCCGAACCATTACCACCATTGGCTAGTACACCTATGCCTAGCTCGTTGGAGTCACCTCCTACACTTGAGCTAAAATCGTTGCCTTCCCATTTGAAGTACACATTCTTAGGGCCCAATGAGACTCTCCCTGTCATCATTGCCTCTGATTTGAGTGATTTACAAGAGAGAGCCCTAATTGACACTCTGAAAAAGTATAGGGAAGCAATAGGTTGGTCGGTGGCGGATTTGAAAGGGATTGACCCATCCATTTGCATGCATCGTATTCACCTTGAAGAGGGGGTTAGGCCATCTAGAGAAGTTCAAAGAAAACTCAATCCTAATATGAAGGAAGTGGTGAAAAAGGAAGTGCTTAAATTGTTGGATGCGGGTATCATATACCCCATCTCTGACAGTGAGTGGGTAGATCCTACCCAAGTGGTCCCCAAAAAGTCTGAAATTACTATAGTAGCCAATGATCAGGGTATTCTAGTCCCAACTAGAGCCACTACAGGATGGAGAGTTTGTGTTGACTATAGGAAGCTAAATTCTAAGACTAGAAAGGACCATTTCCCACTCCCTTACATTGATCAAATCCTAGAAAGGTTGGCGGGTCAAAGCTATTATTGTTTTCTTGATGGTTATTCTGGATATAACCAAATAGCTGTGTACCCCGAGGACCAAGAGAAAACCACCTTCACATGCCCTTTTGGCACTTTTGCTTTTAGGCGTATGTCCTTCGGTTTGTGTAATGCGCCAAGTACATTCCAAAGATGTATGACGGCAATCTTTTCTGATATGATAGGTGAGTTTCTTGAAGTTTTCATGGATGACTTCTCTGTTTTTGGATCCACCTTTGAGGAGTGCCTTTCCCACCTTGACAAAGTGTTGAATAGGTGTTGTGAGAAAAACTTGGTGTTGAGTTGGGAGAAAAGCCATTTTATGGTTCAGGAAGGCATAGTCTTAGGGCATGTAATTTCTGAGAGGGGAATTGAAGTAGATAGGGCTAAGGTTGAATTGATAGCCAAACTACCTCCCCCAACCACTGTCAAACAAATCCGGTCATTCTTGGGGCATGCGGGTTTCTATAGAAGGTTCATTAAGGACTTTAGCAAGATTGCAAAACCCATGTGCAATTTACTGGCCAAGGATGCCCCATTTGTTTTTGACAAAGATTGTATGGAAGCTTTTGAAAAGCTGCGCTCTTCCTTGAGCACCGCCCCAATTATGCAAGCACCCAATTGGTCCCTTCCATTTGAGGTTATGTGTGATGCCTCTGACTATGCAATTGGGGCGGTTTTAGGGCAGAAACTAGGGAAGGACTCTCTTGTCATCTATTATGCTAGTAAAACCCTTGTTGATGCCCAAATCAATTACACCACAACCGAGAAGGAACTCTTAGCAGTGGTCTTTGCATTCGATAAATTTAGATCATATCTTCTTGCATCTAAGGTCATTGTGTTTTCTGATCATGCCGCATTGAAATACCTTCTGTCCAAGAAAGAGACCAAGCCTAGATTGATTAGGTGGATACTCTTGCTCCAAGAATTTGATTATGAGATTAGGGACAAGAAAGGTTGTGAAAATGTTGTGGCGGACCATTTGTCAAGAATCATGGTTGACCCATCCTTGGACATTGTACCCATTAAGGATAAATTCCCCGATGAGCATATTTTGACCATTTCGGATCATCACTTGCCTTGGTACGCTCACATCATCAATTATCTCGTCACGGGGCTCATCCCATCGGATTGGGACAAGAATAGGAGAAATCGTTTTTTTTCACAAATCAAATAGTAGTTTTGGGAAGATACTATTCTTTTTAAATATTGTGCGGATCAAGTAATCCGTAGATGTGTCTCGGATCATGAGGTGCGAAATATTTTGAGATTTTGCCATACCTTGGCATGTGGGGGTCACTTTAGTGGGAAGAAAACCGCGGCAAAAGTCTTGCAATGTGGGTTCTTTTGGCCTACAATCTTTAGGGATGCCTTAGAGTTTTGTAAGACTTGTGAGAATTGCCAAAAGATGGGGAATATTTCAAAAAGAGACATGATGCCCTTGAGCCCAATTCTGATAGTTGAAATCTTTGATGTGTGGGGCATCGACTTTATGGGCCCATTCCCAGTCTCCCATGGTTATGAGTACATTCTTGTTGGGGTCGATTATGTGTCCAAGTGGGTGGAAGCAGTGGCCACTCGAACAAATGACCACAAGGTTGTGGTGAAATTTTTGCAAGAGAATATCTTTTCTAGATTCGGGTTTCCTAGGGCTATCATTAGTGATGGAGGTTCTCACTTCAATAATAGGCCTTTTGCGGCTTTAGTTGCCAAGTACTCCATCACTCACAAAGTTGCCACTCCCTACCATCCTCAAACTAGTGGCCAAGTGGAAGTGTCAAATAGGGAAATAAAGCACATCTTAGAAAAGACCGTTAGGCCCGACCGAAAGGATTGGTCATTGCGCTTAAATGATGCACTTTGGGCGTATAGGACGGCTTACAAGACTCCTATTGGCATGTCCCCTTATAGACTTGTTTTTGGAAAGCCTTGTCATCTTCCCGTGGAATTGGAGCACAAAGCTCTATGGGCCATAAAGAAATTTAATTTTGAAATTGATGAAGCGGGCTTGCATCGAAAACTGCAACTTAGCGAGTTAGAAGAGATTCGCAATGATGCTTATGAGAATTCCAAAATTTATAAAGAAAAGATGAAGGAATTCCATGATAGTCACATCAACAGAAAATCTTTTGAACCCAATCAAAAGGTGTGGCTATTCAACTCTAAATTGCGTCTCTTTCCTGGCAAGCTAAGATCCCGATGGGATGGTCCTTATCTTGTGGTCAAGGTCCTTCCCCATGGGGCGGTTGAGATCAAAAACCCGAAGACTGGAGCTCAATTCTCTGTAAATGGTCAAAGGCTCAAGTCTTACATTGAGGGGGTTAGTGATGACACCATTCAGGATGGCCTTGTGGTGGAGATTATGTCCTTGGAGGACCCGATCTATGATTCTACTTAGTGGATTGCAAGACGTCTGGCTGAAGACGTAAAATTTAGCTCTTCTTGGGAGGAAACCCATGTGTTTGTTTACTTTGATTTCTTTGCTTTTGTTTGTTTAGTTGTGCATATTGGAGCCTTGGAGAGGGTGTTTCCTTAACATTGGGGACAATGTTCCATTTAAGTTGGGGGGAGCATTCATTCCATTCATGGCTATTTTTGCTTATTTAGTTATGTTGTGTTGATTCTTTTTGAAGCATGTTCATTGAAATGGCTAGTTGATTGAGTATGCATGTTTTGAGCCGTGTTTTTCGAACTGTTGCATAATCCTTCTTTGAAAGCTAGTTTTAATGTCTTGAAATTGATCACTTACACGAGCTTTTATGAATTAATAATCTAGTTGATTGAGTTGAGTTAAATCCTATGATTAGTGGAGATTAAAACCTTATACTTGCTTTCGGAGCCTTTCTTTTCTTTTTGGGAGGATGTAATTACTCTATTCTTTTATTCAGCATTTTTGGTTTCTTGCTTTGTGCTCATGCTTGCAATTGTGTTGATTAGAATTCTCATGTTTGCATTGTGATTGATCAATTGAGAACATTTGTAGTCTTTTTGAAAAATGATTTTAGGCCTTCTTTTGTGTTTGTAGCCTTGTGTTTTTGTCGTGTTGTGTTATCCCTAGCACCCATTTGTTGAGCTTAAACACTTACCATTTCATTCAAAGCCTAGGAAGTCTTTTTGGTGTGTCCATTTGAGTGAAAGGGGGATTTGTAGTCTTCAAAAATTTTGCAAGCCATTTCTCTGTCCAGCAGCCTACATCTATCGATAGCCACCTTGGTCTATCGATAGATACCAACTTCTGAATCTTCCATTATCCATTCCATACATACCAAAAAAAAAATATATATATATATATATATATATATATCTCGAAATTTCTTACCCATGTCTAGGACCCTGCACCTATCGATAGGTGGTTTGACCGCTATCGATAGGTCAGCTATCGATAGCGGTCATCTATCTATCGATAGAGATCGCGGAAATTTGAAAAAATAAAACCGTTCGCGCGGCCCCTTCTCTTCTCATTCACGCCTGCAGACCGTTTTTGGACGGTTTCTTCACCAACCGTTGCACCACTCCGCATGTAACTGCTGCCCTCTCAACTTCCTCTTGAAGGCTATTTAATCCCCCTTCCCTTTTGTGTTGGTAAGTCTGTGGTTAGAAGTTGTATTTTCTGGGTTGCTGAATAGTTTTAAGGGTGGTTTTCTGCTGTTGTTGTGAGAACGTGTGAGTCTTGTGTTGAGTTTCTGAGTTTTTATCCCTGCGAAAATGAGTCGTCCCCGCCATCCTTCCGCTACCCGTCGTTCTTCACTGGCTGATTCGGAATCCGAATCCAGCGACTACTCGGTGCCGCCTCCTGCGCCTGCACTCCGCCTGCATGGTTCGTCTTCCCGCGCTCCTCGTCCTCCTGTGGATGAGGACTATGTGATGGAGGAAGATCAGGATTTTGGGAATGTTGGAGAAGAGACCGGGGAGGGTCCCCGCAGGACTTTGGACAGTTTCGACAACCAAGGGCGTAGGGTGAGTATGCATAGCCAGCCTAGCCAGAGAGTCGCCTATGAAAAATTCTATAAGGCGGCGTAAGTTCAACGTGGAGAGGTATGTGGACACGCGCCACATCGATGTTGAGCATATCATAATCAGGGTGCTGAAAGCCCGTCAGTTGCAGGCTTGGATGGTAAAGGGGGGAGGGTACAAGCCCTCACTTGTGCGTGAATTTTATCTTTCTGCCCAGTTTCGGGATGATCAGCCGGAGATGCTGCACGCCACTGTCTTAGGGCACCCAGTCCGCTTCAGCATTAATGACATAGCCCATTACCTCCGCTGCCAGCGTCCTGTGGGGGATGATTTTTTGGCCTCCCATCTGCGTGCTATGGAGAAGTCCCTACGGGACTGTGCTGCTATTGTTTGTATTGAGCCCAATCTTGTGCTGTAGAACTTCACCACTGGAAATATGCACGCCGTTTATGCTGTCATGAATAAGCTTTTGTATACTAATCTCAGGGCGTGAGGGAGTGATTCTGACATACCCCTTGAGGGGGTGCGACTTCTGCTCGAGTTCATGGACGACGGACCGTTTGATACACCTCTCCTAATTTTCAACGAAATCAAGGCCTACATTTCTACGGTCCCGCGCAGTAACATGCCATTTCCGCAGATGATCACGTATTTCGTGATGCGTGCGGGAGTCGATGCGCAAGAGCAGCTTTTGTGGGGCGAGGGCCCAATTACCCAGACTACCATTACTCGGAGCATAGCAGCGAGTCAGGCTGCTAGGCGAGCGAGAGCCGCTCCAGTTGCACCCGCGCAGCCCGAGGAAACACCACAGCCGGCCAGATCCGATCCCCAGTATTTCCCGTCCGGCGCTGAACCTATTATGACTGAGAGGCAGTTTCTGCAGAGTATATGGCTGGAGCAGCGCTCCTTGATCGAGGGACAGAGGGTTTTGACAGAGTCTGTCGGGCGGCTTTCGCGCCAAGTTAGGGCTCTTTGGAGGAATCAGCGTGGGGAGGTCCTCTCGGATGTTGAGTTGGGTCTCTTTGCTCCGTCTCCACCTCCTCCAGCAGCAGACGATGCTCCATATGAGGATGATGACCCGGCAGGGGTGTGATGATTTGTGATCGTGTGTGGGATAGTTTCACTTGGAGTTGTTTATGTTTTATGTTATTTGGAGTTTTCTTGTTTAGGGTTTGTTGGTGGTGGTGTGTTTATTTTGTTTTTAGTTATGTTGGTTTTGTGTTATGTTTAGTGTGTTTAAGATGTTCGAGAATGGTCGGGTAGTAACCTTAACCGATTATGTAGCCATTCTCGTGTTGGTGTTTCCCTTTTTTATGTAACCGTGGTCGTTATATGCTAATACAGTCCTTTATGATTTCCTAAAGTCTATTGTTCTCTTTTTGATCATTCGACTCATGCATGCATGAATTTATCTGTCTACGTGGTTGCATTTGTGAGCATTCCACTTGCCTGATTGTCTTCTCTTGATGCTTTAACGTGTGAGAATGCTTGCATGTATTTTTATATTCGTCACGGGCTTCATTGATAACCCATCGCGTGTGATTGCCTTGAGAGTGATATCCCGGTGAGATTTTGAAATCAAAGCTTGCCGTTTGGATTGAAATTCAGCTTAATTTGACTGAGGATTTAATTTGTAAAAGCTCCATTGCACTTGCACGTTCAGACACATTTATCTAGTTAATTAAGAGGATTGTTGCAATAGTACGTCATTGTTGCGCCATGCATGTATATCCTATCAACTTTCACGTTGTATGTTGCATGCTAAACTCATATTCATTGTGCTTATTTTTCTATTTTATTTTTCTTTCTCCCTTTCGATTTGCATCATTGTGAGGTGTCGCTAGGGACTAGCAACATGTAAGTTGGGGGGTGTGACTGCTCACAATCATATGCTCTAATTTCATAGTCGTTAGACCCAAATGCACGCTAATGATGGTGTAATTCGCTAGGTTTTGTTAAGATATTCATTTATGTTGTTTTCATGTGCATTGTAGGTTTTTGGCCTTTTGAAAGCCCAAATTCGCTCACCGATGAAGCGCAACTCGCAGTTGAAGGTTGGGAGAGTGTCGAGGAGGCATTGAGCACTAACTGAGGCTTTTCTGGGAAATTTTTGGGTCATCTATCGATATATGGCCGGAGCTATCGATAGATGACAGTCTCTGCATCTCAATAAAAAGCAATTCGAGGATCATCTATCGATAGGTGAATTTCGCTATCGATAGATGCCAGTTTCTGTTTCGCAATTGCGAATTCATTTTTTTTGACCTATCGATAGGCAAAGGGAGCTACCGATATATGCCAGCCTCTGGACCTTCGAATTTTGGAAATTTATTTGTGATCTATCGATAGGCGTGGCAAGCTATCGATAGATAGCGGCTTCTGACTTCTCATTCTCGGCAACATTTCCATCATCTATCGATAGCGCTTCTGGTATCTATCGATAAATGCCCTTCCAGTTCCAAGGCGATTCAGGTTCCCGCGTTCTCTATCGATAGGTGTTCATGGCGCTATCGAAAGAGATTCTTCATGGATCTTCGTGCGCAGCTGACCTTCGCAGCATCTATCGATAGGTGCTCCGCACGCTATCGATAGATGACTGCCTGCTCCGTTTTTTATGCTATGTTTTATTGTAATAATTTAGTCTTTGAGGGATACATTGGTCATTTTGCTCCTTGACTTTTATGGGAGTATAAATGCAGCTTTAAGAGGAGAGAGAAAGGACTTACTTTTTCTTGTTGCTCATAAAGCTAGGTTTTGGTTTTTAGTGCTTTTCTTGGCACTTTCTAGGTAGCCAATCACCATCCATTTCACTCCAAAAAGGCCCAAGTTTGACTATGATGGGGAGGAGCATCTACGGATCGCCGATCTACGTTATGGCCGGCTAGGTCACTCGGTGATGGGGTTAGGCAAGGATTTTGGGTGAGGTTTTTAGTCACCATTTTGTAATTAATGTTATTTAACTTTGGGATAGACTTGTAT